>JANDKJ010000300.1:0-22894 GCA_028551335.1 Armillaria sp. CMW 4456
ACACTTTAAACAGGTGCACTCTCTGATTTTCTAGACTTCTCTAAGTCTAAAGACTTTTGCTACAAGAGGTGGTGACTTTGTCACTGGGCCTCAAGGCAATATCACAAATGCACCATCCCAGATGCAGAGCACAACATGATTCACCCTTAAAACACACAAAACTAACCCAAACACAATGTGCTCTCCCAAGAGATGCTCCCAAATCCAATCCACAAGAGCCACTGGGTTTGAACCAATGTGCTCTAGCTTCCTAACCGATCATAAGTCCACAGGGTTTGAACCTGTGCTGAGTCAGAGAAACCCAAAAACACAATAACACTGTCCCACAAGCCAAAGGGTTTGAACCTCTGCCGACTGTAGCTCCATGCATCACCCAAAACCCTTGACACATGAGAGCACAAGTGCTCTGGCTTCCCAGATATCCCCTAGATGAACTTAGAGTTGATCACACTTCACACAGAGCTATTAGTGCTGTGAACCAATCTCTATATTCAAAGTCTCCCCCTGCACTGAGCTGAGAGTGTCAACTTTTGCTTACACACTACACAGTGGGTGCCAGCTGGGAACCTGCTATACTACTGTGTGTCTACCATATTTATATGTGCTCTCCATTACCAATTGGATCTACATATTGGGTAAAGGTCCGTGCACCATTGAGTGCTATTCCTGCATGTCCAAAACACCTCCATCCAGCATTATTCTGACTCATTTCAGTCCAGCTATCAGATTTGAGTCCAACTGAGTCACTGCCTGTTTAGCAGAGAGTCCTTCTTATATTTCTGAGCAACATGTGCTATTTCTGAGCATCGTTTTTGGGAGAGTGCACCTTCCATGTGCTTCCCTGTCATCACCGGTCTGAGGGCACATGTGCTTTTAATCTTCCTGTACAGTCACTGTGCCATAGGTCTAGAGTGCAGGCCATTCTCCTATGATATCATTGTGCTCTCCTGTGCCTGTTGATCCCTGATCAATGTCTCCTCTCTGATTGCATCATAAACACCCATTTCTTTGAGTAGAGCACTGCTAGTGTCAAGTACATTGCCTCCATGGCCAACAAAACCCATCTGGTGTCTTGTTAAGACCTGAGCCTTGCGCTCCACCTGCTGTCACCCTTAGCACTGTAACTACTTACACTCTATACACAAGAGCACACCCTTAGGTGTTTATTTGGTTCACATGGACCCTTGCATCATTTTAATTGCCTATTATGTTCACAATTTCATGGGTAGACAGCCACTTGGCATGTCAATGTTGATCAAGGATCAACAGGCACAGGAGAGCACAATGATATCATAGGAGAATGGCCCACACTCTAGACCTATGGCACAGTGGCTGTACAGGAAGATTAAAACCACATGTGCCCTTGGACTGGTGATGACAGGGAAGCACATGGAAGGTGCACTCTCCCAAAAACGATGCTCAGAAATAGCACATGCTGCTCAGAAATACAAAAAGGACTCTCTGCTAAACAGGCAGTGACTCAGTTGGACTCAAATCCGATAGCTGGACCGAAATGAGTCAGAATAATGCTGGATGGAGGCGTTGATGAGCCTCAGGGCTCTGTACACTCAAATTTCATGGATTTATCCCTTTAGCAGACTTTCAGCAAACCAATGATTCCACACAAGCCCATATATACTTTATAGGGCTTTTCCAATGCTTTCCTGATGCCAATACCTCAGCAATACTCCGAAAACTCCATTTTTGACCTAAAGCCATGGATTTAGCGCCACCATTACCACAATAGGACCTAGAGCACATTGCTGACATCTCCAGCATTGACGCATCAAAGCACAAAGGCACAGCCATGCGAGCAGAGCTTCTCGACATTGATCCAGTAATCATAGGGGCTTCATCACAGAAATTTGATGATTTCCACAGCACGAACACCCTTTGGCGACTTCAGAATTAATTGGTTATTGCTGTATAACCACGAGACATCGATGCACATGATACTTTGGCAGTACTCAGTCATTTCCGACGAGTATTCTCAACTCCGACACTTTGAATAAGGCATAGTCTAATGCTGGAACTATGAAAATCAAAGGCGCAGACCTGAATAAGACAATGCACAAGACCTGCTGTATAGTCAGAAGGTCAGAAACACATATGTTAATGCATAGCCTTCTAGATATACCACAAGGATGCCATTTATTTATATCTTACTATATAAACACGTTAATTTCATACTGTACACTAGTTACTCTCTCTATTCCATTCCCCCATGTACACACATCAACTCGTTTTACCTCAGTAACTCACCCAGCTTTGACAATACCAATAGTACATGTTTAATAGTGATTTCATTCGCCACAAAGCCGAGCTTGACATAGTTAAAGCCGAGACACTTCACCATCATCCATCAACCTAAAACCTTGACTTTTGTCATTGCTTTACTTCATTACTGGCATTTGCTCAGTGTTAGTAAGTGATAACCATGCAGTACTCACCTCTTTTAGTTTTATAGGAAAGAATTAGCTTCAATTTCACAAGATCAGATTAGTTTTAACAGTTTTCATTTTCACAAGACATTAGTGAACCCATTTGGGCATCCTGAGCAGATGAATAGTATTGGATAGTTGTAGGGCAGCTCTATTGCAAGCATTGCAAGGATAGGTTTTGAACAGATTTAGTATTGACAGATTGACAGATATAGGGCAGCTCTATTGTGAGCTTCACAGGAAATAGTACTGACCAGTTATAGGAATTGATTTGACAAGAGATAGGACCAGACAAAGGAAACAAAGTATAGTTTGACAGAGATTGACAGTTTATAGGAATTAGGACGAACAGAATTGTCACAGATAAAGCCAAGACATAAACAGATAAAGCTGAGGAGACCAGAAATAAAGACAAGACCTGCTATTGCACTGCCATAGCCACAGAAACATCAACACAGACCCATACCGAGACAATTAGGAGCTCATTTAATACCAACATAATACCAACAGATGTTTTACACATCCCAGTTTCTTTCCCATCCAGTTTCCCAGTTTTACGACACACACCAGACCAGATAACAGAGACCAAAGGTGACTCAGAGCATTGGAATCTGTAGTAACTTCTCATGAGACTAGAGAGAAGTCCCCCCAAAGACAACAAGCCAGTCAATGTAGGACAGCCTGATTTGTCCAGTACCGAATATGTATAGTGTTTTGTCAGTGGAATCAACACGAGTACAGAGGTACTCAGAAAGCTCACGCACAAACAAACAACACACCCAAGGAGTGACTTACAAACAAAACTAGTTGTTCTGTAATACTGACACAAAGCAGAGACACCACTATTTCCATTTTGGTTCTTCACATGGTGATATTCCAGAAGTATCTGACAACTATTCACCAGTTTATGTTCAGAGATCACTAAACCATCTGACCACCTCATCAGCGTTTCGGACATGCAGGGATAGCACTCAATGGTGCATGGACCTTTACCCAATATGTAGATCCAATTGGTAATGGAGAGCACATATAAATATGGTAGACACACAGTAGTATAGCAGGTTCCCAGCTGGTGCCCACTGTGTAGCATGTAAGCAAAAGTTAACACTCTCAGCTCGGTGCAGGGGGAGACTTTGAATATAGAGATTGTTTCACAGCAGTAAAAGCTCTGTGTGAAGTGTGATCAACTCTAAGTTCATCTAGGGGACGTTTGGGAGGCCAGAGCACTTGCGCTCTCATGTGTCAAGGGTTTCGGGTGATGTGTGGAGCTACAGTTGGCAGAGGTTCAAACCCTTTGGCTTGTGGGATGGTGTTATTGTGTTTTTGGGTTTCTCTGACTCAGCACAGGTTCAAACCCTGTGGACTTATGATCGGTTAGGAAGCTAGAGCACATTGGTTCAAACCCAGTGGCTCTTGTGGATTGGATTTGGGAGCATCTCTTGGGAGAGCACATTGTGTTTGGGTTAGTTTTGTGTGTTTTAAGGGTGAATCATGTTGTGCTCTGCATCTGGGATGGTGCATTTGTGATATTGCCTTGAGGCCCAGTGACAAAGTCACCACCTCTTGTAGCAAAAGTCTTTAGACTTAGAGAAGTCTAGAAAATCAGAGAGTGCACCTGTTTAAAGTGTATTTGAGGTCCTAGAACCCATCTTATCAATTCCACTGCTTGCTTCTATCGCATTATAATCCCCCATGAACTAAAGAGTGTGTGGTTGTTGTGTGTGGTTGTAGCATCAAGGGTTAGAGTGTGATTCAGAGTCTGTAGTCTCTGCTCGCATTTTGAGTCCATTTTGGCTGCACGCAGCGACTTGCCTCTTCAACGTCTCCCCTCTGATTGCATCATAAACACCCATTTCTTTGAGTAGAGTGCTGCTAGTGTCAAGTACATTGCCTCCATGGCCAACAAAACCCATCTGGTGTCTTGTTAAGACCTGAGCCTTGCACTCTATACACAAGAGCACACCCTTAGGTGTTTATTTGGTTCACATGGACCCTTGCATCATTTTAATTGCCTATTATGTTCACAATTTCATGGGTAGACAGCCACTTGGCATGTCATCAGTTTCCATTTCATCTGTCTGTTTTCAGTTTATCTGTTTCTGGGCATTGGGAGCCCCATCTGTTTCTGCTGGTTCAATTTCTGTTATCTGTTTGTTTTGAAGAAGGGTCACCATCATTTGCATAAGTCAGTTTGATAACCCTACACACAGACATGTAGCGAGCTCACTAGATCGGTGTCTAGTGGAGTGGTTTGAAAAGTGAGCTCAGTGTGGAGTCGGTTCAGGTTGGAATGAGTCTGTCTGTCTGTCTGTGCACTGTGGGGGTGCTTGTATCATCTGTCTGCATTGCCAAGCAGGTCGTGCCTTGAAGTGGTCCTTCTTGTTTAAAAGTTCCTAGACTTAGGGCTTTATTTTGAAGAGAGCTCATTATGTCTTGGCATTGTGAGGCATTGAAATCGATTGGATTGATTGAAATAATCACAGAGTGTGTGTAATTACTCCCTCCATAGCACTTGTGAGGGTAGTTGTTGATATTTGTGGGGTGTAGAAGGTGTAGGGTATATTGTGTGTCATAGTGTGCTGTTCCACTCACTACTCCACAAGTAGATGCAACCAAGCCTCTTCAATGGTTTCCATAGTGAGTTCTCTGTGTGGCATACAGAGCTCACTAATTCTCAAGTCTGCAGACTTATCTACATCATGACTCTGTGTCATTAACCCATGTTTAGTATCTTCAATGTTTCTCTGGAGCAAGTTGCCATGTCTGGCAACAAACAACTTGTCCCATGCACTCCACATGTAGTGAGCTCACTAAGAACAAGTCTGTTCTTACCAAGGAATGTCATGATCATGGTCTCTTATCTCAGGGTGACTTTGGATCTCTTTCTATCATGTTGTGCATCACTTTTAATTGTGAGCAGCTTAATTATCTTCTGATTGCAACATCTGTTTCTCCTGATTCTGATTTTATCCTGCAGCGAAGACTGTTTCTGACTTCAGGACAGAGGGATCAGTCTGTATAATCAAGCATACCTATCCAGTACAATGCTATGATTAAGTCCCTGGTTTAGTTCTGCCTCGGGGAATGTTGCTAGTGTCATTCATAACTGCTCTGAGGGTTGTTTATCATCAGGAAGTTGTTATTCATAGTGAGCTCTACACACAAACATGTATATCTAGTGAGCTCACTAGGAAATCACAAATTTACCCAGGGAAATATGTTGCAGGTGCAACACCATTGTTATGAATGAGGACCTCCTATTGCTCTATAGGAAGACCTCATTCTGCATGTTCTTTTGGTAGAGGTGGTGGTATGAGTCAAAGGTGGATTGCTGATATAATGTACTACAAAACTCAGACTAAATACTTTCTGAAACTACCAAATATGGCCAATAACTTCTAAAAACTACTAAAACAAAGGAATCCTAGCTTAGAACAGGTTGTACCCCATCACTGTTAAAGCAGCAGTGTCACTGGTTGGAGGGGGGTTAGCAGAAGAAGGTGAGGACCCATCAAAGTGGCCCTAAGCACCTTTTGATTTGACACCAATTTCAAAATGGTAACAGAAAATGAGCCAGTTGCTTTTGTCAACAGTGAGTTTTGGGACATTCAAGAGTGCAGTGAAGTTGGCAGTGAGTGTGGCAGACATGGTGGGGAATTCAAGAGGATTTCACAGAGGATAGCAGCAGTAGGTAGTATACAGGGTGAGACATGGGACTCAATAACCTGTTAGCAATAATAGAGTGATCATGAGTTAATCTGCTAAAGATAATAACTCAGAGTGTGCTCAATAATAAGAGAACATATTGAAGAGGCCAGTTGCTGTGCATAGCCAAAAGGGATATACAATGTGAGCAGAGACTACAGACACTGAATCACACTCCTACTCTCAACATTACAACCACACTCTCTTGAGTTCATAGGGGATTATAATGCTATAGAAGCAAACAGTGGAATTGATATAACAAGTACTTGAACCTCAAATATGCTTCAAACAGATGTGCTCTCCAATTTTCTAGACTTTTGCTACAGAAGGTAGTGACTTTGTCACTGGGCCTCAAGGCAATATCATAAATGCACTGTCCCAGATGCAGAGCACAACACAATTTGCCTGTAAAACACACAAATCCAACCCAAACACAATGTGCTCTTCTAAGAGATGCTCCCAAATACAATCCACAAGAGCCATGGGGTTCAAACCAACACACTCTAGCTTTCTAACTGATTGTAACTCCACAGGGTTTGAACCTCTGCCAACTGTAGCTTCATGCATCACATGAAACCCTTCACACACAAGAGTGCACATGCTCTGACCTCCCAAACATCCCCTAGATAAACTTAGAGCTGATCACACTTCACACAGACTTTTCTGATGTGCACCAATCTCTGTATTTGAAACTACTGACTGAACCAACTGAGAGTGTCAACTCTTGCTTACACACTACACAGAGGGGGTCCAAAGCTTGTATTCTACTCTGTATCTACTGTATTTATATGTGCTCTCCATTACAAATTGAATCTACATATTTGGTAATGGTCTATGCACTGTGGAGTGCTACTCCTGTGCATCTGAAACTTCTCCTTCCAGCATCATTCTGAATCATTTCCTTTTGGCCATCAGAGGGTACTCCTTATATTCCCAAGTAGCACATGCTCTTTCCAAGCCTTATTTTCATGAGAGCACACTTCTCATGTGCTTCCCTGTCATCCACTAGTCCAAGAGTATGTGTGGTTTTAATTTTCCTGCACAGCCACTTTATCATAGATCTAGAGTGCAGGCTATTCTCCTATGATATCATTGTGCTCTCCTGCACCTGTTGATCCCTGTTCAACATCTCTCATCTGATTGCATCATAAACACCATTTCCTTTGAGTAGAGGGGGGGGGGGGCACTAGTGTCAAGTATATTGACTCTATGGCCAGCAAGACCCATCTGGTGTTCTGTTAAGACCTGAGCCTTGCACTCCATCTGCTGTCACTCTTGGCAATGTAATTGCTTATACTCTATGCACAAGAGCACACCCTTAGGTATTTATTTGACTCACATGGACCCTTGCACTGTTTTAATTACCTATTATTTTCACAATTTTATGGATAGACAGCCACTTGACATGTCAATGTTAATACCCTATCAGAGATATTTATTTATTCCCACAAACAAGTTTTTACACCATGAAATACTAAGCATTTTGAATGCATCTTAGACATTCAGCTACACTAATCTGCCTAACTAATATTGTCCCATGCAGCTCTAGATTGTAGCCATGGATAAGACCAAACCCTCCAAGAAAGGCTTAAATTTCAACTCTATTAAAAAGGACCAATAGCCAAAGCACAAATGCTTATCTGAGGCCACTCTATTCCCCCTGCCCACTCAGCTAAAAAGAGTGGTGACCAGCAACATTCTAGAGATAAGCTCTCATGAGTTCACATCCAACCTTCTAATCCCCCAACTCTCAACTCCCACTGTTGAAGACATGGAAATGGAGGAACCTTCTTATTCTGAGGAAACAAATAGAGATAAGTCCTTTCAAGCTGCATTCTGGAATTCCAGGAAAGATAAAGTACTCAATCTGAAAGTAATCCAGAAGCCAAAAGGGAAACCCAAGCCAACCTGGATTGCCCACCCTGAAGTGGATGTAAGTCTGCTCTACAACTCAGGTATCACATCTCATACCCTCTTAGCTTGTAGATAACATAGAACTCCATGAAGTCTTCTGAGCTGCAGAATACTCAGTCAAGGAGGAAAACCTTTCAGAGAAGGATAACACCTTTAAAAGAATGAAGATGGCCTCTGAGGAAGATGAGGACTGTGGTATCTACCAAGTCCTTGCCACCTGTAACTGGAAGGTCCAGAATAGAGATCCCAACCAATGAGTTAAAGCAGCTCTCTCCAGCTTCACTAATATTACTGATGTGGTAGTAAGTACCATATCTTAAACTATAAACTAATGAACTGACCATCAAAACAGTTCACCCTGATGATGATGACTTAAAAGTTTAAGACCTACAATGCTGGCCAAACCTTCTGGATCCTCTTCATCCTAATTATGCTTAGACAAAAGAACCATAGGACAATGTTGCTCCAGGTGAAAGTCATCATCAAAGGTGACTTCTTTATAGCCTTTCACAATGTTTCCAAAGTCTCCTTTAGCTCAACAGTCTTCTTTCAACTGAAAAACATCTTCTTGAAATACTCCAACAACTTGATGGATTTTAAGAAAGTGGTAAGTCCTAATTGTTAACAAAAAAAACAAGCTCTGACAAACTCTAAGCTCCTGAAAGTGCTCAGTCCCAGACTCTCTGATACTCAGTTGAGCACCTGCCAGGAGATCTGATGATGCTGATTTTCTGATAGATGTGACCTTCAGATGGGCAGAGGATAAGTACCACACTGTCAAGAAGATATACAAAATCCTGGACAAGGTATACCAAACCCATTCTGGTCATCTATGCTTGATCTGTCAAGGAAGAGACCACCTTAAACAAGACTTTCCTCTCTATGACCTTCTTTCTGAAGATGCTGTTTTCACCCATAGCACTATGGAACCAAGAAAGAATGTGAGAGTCACAGTATCAGATAGCAGGGGTAGGGGCTTAGAATGGCCTCAGATATTTAGGAGGAAATTATTACTTATGAATTGACTATCTGCATATCCATATATACCATCTTTACACAATACACAATTTTATATTACCATCTCTAACTGTGTAAATGCTGACTAAGTTGAAACTTATAAAAACTAAAGTCTGCTGACAAGTTAGAGATATCCCACTAACATACACTCTAGACTGAAAGAATCTAGGCATATGTTCTATAGTAAATGGTGATTATCTTAAGTCAGAAAAAGATAACTTAGATTGAATGACTAAACAATCTGAATTCCACTCTTTATTAAACTCTAACCCTTCAGATACTCTGACAGGCAAAACTAATGGATATAAAGTTGATGACTTCAAAAGAGGTTAGCTATCACTTATCTGAGAAGTGCATTAGTCCCTTACACTTGAAATTCATGCTAGAGAAGACAACACTTTAGCCCTAGTGGCTAAAGTGAAACCACACTCTACCATTTTATGCCTCTCAGACAGAATACTACTTGACTAACAAGAGAGCACCTGGAATTGCTTGCAAAGCCAGCAGAAGAGAGTTTAGTCAGTTGCAGATACCCTAAGAGAAGAGTCTAAATTGGCTAAAGGTCAAATTTGAACCTCATGATCAAATGATATAGCTAAGTAACACTGTAATCTGATATAGAGTGCTGCCCAAAGGTGTTTATAAGGTTTGTAGGAAGTTCTCTCTGATAAGATATAGTTAAAAAAAAAATAGATCACTTCAATAATGACAGCCAAGCAGTGAAGGCCATCATCAGGCAAGAATAGACCAACCAGCATGATATAGGACAACTGAAAAAAAAAATCATGAGTTTTAGAGGGACAGTGGTTAGATAGTACCTATTAAGGCCAGATATGTCTCTTCAAGCTGCTTGACTAAGTCATGAGCACTAAGAGAACCAAAAAGCTCTGGATCCCACAGGGCAGGTGCTATGTTTTATGCATTGACAAGTGTTGGAATTTTGTGGAATTGCAACTTCAAGCTGATACTAGAAGATTTCCAGACATTTGGCTTACTAATTTATCATGATACTTGGACTAATTTAGATACTTTTGTAGAATATTCTAGATACATTTTGTAGTATTTAAGGAGCTCATTCCGAGCTCTAGTAGCTAACTATTCAGTTGTTTTACCTACTGCAGGTCTCCCACTGCTCTTGTAACAACAACAAATAGTCAATTGGGGTCTACCATTGATTGTTGTAGCAGGAAGAGAAAAAAATTTTGAAGTAGCTGTGAATATATATTAGATAAAAGCCAGACATGTTTCTTAGCATGTGGCAGAGATCAACATTGATGTTGATTGCTTAAACACAATCAACTAACTCATGGCAGGTGGTAATACCTGGGAGAATTGATCTATATGTAGACTAGCAGCTGGGTTAAGTAGGCAAATCCAAAACAGGCAGTTGCTTCTATATATGGTCAGAACTCTACATCTCCAGGGAAGCAAGCAGAAGGTCATCCAGAAAATAAGACTGGGATAGTCTCTTTTCAGTTCAGAGGAGATAATACATCTGGAATTATTACCCACTGAAAATCAGCCTTAGAAATGTGTTTTGTAACACTAGAATAGCTAATCTAAGCATTTGTTGAGCCTATAATTGAAGAAACTGAATCCAGAACTTAGAAAAGTATCCTGAAAAAACTCTAAATGTGTTTGGCCAGTCCTGCTTTCTGTTTCAGAAGTGTCACAATTGAGCAGAAATTTTCTAGGCTCTGGAAATTGAATATATTGACAGTCCAGGACTATATTTAGTGTCCAGGACCTGCATATGAGAGTCTCTTGGACAGCTGCAAATGAGCTCATAAACACAAAGAACTTTGGCTAGCTATGGGGAAACTAGTCCAGGATAGATAGAGACACTATAAATAAGTCAGTAGTAGAATAGTATAAATACAAGCCTATAAGTAGTGCAGGGAGCAAGTTTTCTGATCCCTGGAATTGCTGTAAAGCAATCTAGTACAGATTTGGGTTAAGAGCTTTGAGTGTAGTCTCACAGAAAGTAATTGTGACTGTTGATATTAAGTCCAGGAGCATTTGCAAGCACAGTACAGCCCAAGAACCAGTCAGACAGTTGTCCAGCAGTTCAGAACAGTTTTGTGTCAGTGATAAGTCACAGTCAGACACTCACTTGTGTCAGTTACCCTATACCAGACAGTTTTACAGTTTGGAATTGAAGTCCAGGACTCAATTTTGGTTATGAATATTGGATCTATTATGTCCAGAAGTGTTCCATCAGTTGTGTTCATCTAAACCACACCACATATATTTGTTCTGTTATCTGGCTATGAGCTATTGTACATTTCTATTGTCCAGGGAACTTATCTGCCTTATGAACTTATGAGCACAGTTGATGTGTATGTTGTGTTTGGTGTCTGATATGTAGCACTCTCAGCAGTGACCTCACCTTTCCTGGATTCACTCCCAGCTCACCATCTTTGCTTTTCACTATATAGGGAAATGATGAGAATAAAAGGGGATAGATACACTAAGTACTAAAATATATCATATTCATGAGCCACTGCCTGTCCATTAGGTCTCATTGCAGAATAGACATGTGATCTATTGCAT
Organism: Armillaria sp. CMW 4456; assembly: GCA_028551335.1. Classification (NCBI taxonomy): domain Eukaryota; kingdom Fungi; phylum Basidiomycota; class Agaricomycetes; order Agaricales; family Physalacriaceae; genus Armillaria; species Armillaria sp. CMW 4456. The sequence continues at coordinate 11,631 of JANDKJ010000300.1, forward strand.
ATACAAAATAAGATGGTCATGCTATCTGAGAATGTCTCATGGGATATCTGTGGAAAATCAAAGGGGATCAGAGGTTGGGATAGACAATGAAAATTTTACCAATCCACAAGCCATCCAGGAGATGTCCTGTTTTGAGTATCTCATATGTGGATGCAGCTTATAGTCTATCAATCTTAAGCATATCAAGCATTGTACACTTTGGACAAAATACAGTGATTGATGAGGTGGATATCTTAGTTGATCGATGTGTGGGCTCAAGTTTACTTAAGCAGCTGAATATTAGAATGGTGGTTAACTTATTGTTGTATCAAAATAAGAGGTGTCTATTAATGAGCATAAATAAAAGAGGTTGATATAAAAGTGCTAAGTATTGAACAACTGAAAACATTATAAGTCAATATCTGTTATAGGGTAAAGGTTTATATAATGTGTTTATTTTAAAAGAAAGTACAAATACTAATATATAATATATTTATAGAGCATATCAGTAAGATATAGAGCATTTTGAAGCTTCAAGAGTGACTAATCTTTTCAAATATCTGCATAGCTTAATAGTAGCTTCTGCTTGACAATATTTCTCATGTTTAGAACATCTTGACCTCCCAACTTTCAAACAAGATGGTGACCAATATTTTCAAACATCTGCATAGCCTTTTCCAGCTTAATAGTAGCTTCTGAGTACTGATCTCTCATGTGCAAAAATCCCAAGCTTTTCAAACACTGTGCTGCTCCAAGATGGTCACCAATATTTTCAAACATCTGCATGGCCTTTTCCAGCTTAATAGTAGCTTCTGAGTACTGATATCTCATGCACAAAATATCTCCCAAGCTTTGCAAACACTGTGCTCCTCCATGGTCACCAATATCTTTAAAGATCTCCATAGCTTTATAAGCAGCTTCTTCTGCTAGTCTCTGTTTACTAATTTGGCAATATTGTTGACTTAATAAATGCAATGCTTGTGCATATATTGATGTTTTATTTTTTATTTCTGCTACAGATATCATTTTCTTTAACAATTTCTCTGAATCTGAAACCAAATACTGGAAATAGCAAAAGATATAGATTGTTTCTAAACTATTTTCTGAAATATCACTATTCAGCATATTATATGATATCCATTCAATATTTTTAGAATGTAATATTCTATACTTTGTCTTTTCTTCTAATGTTCATATATTCAGATTGATTTTTGTATATTTCACTCATATAATAATGAGAAATCTGTTTATACATCTCTTTATTTGGTTTTGGAAAAATTTTCTTAAGATATTCTTGAACAGGTGATAACAGTTGCAACCCCATTTTATCATTTTCATATACAATTCCAGTTTGTATTAACTTTGATATAATTGAGATTTGTTTTGAAGTATTTGGCAGCAGTTCAGGTATTAAATTTTTCCATATTGGAAGACCATTAGGCAAATGGCATATAACACTTAGTAAATGCAATGTATTTGGTTCTGATATAAGCAATGGTGACTTAAGAGTTACTTCAATTGAAATATCAACACTTGATAATCTATGACATTGAACTCCTGGCTTTTCTAATAATAGTGTCTTTTCTTTATGCCAACTTCTAAGTAGTACCTTTGGAGGAATGGATTTTGCTTGACAAGCCATTAATGTAATAGCTAATGGCCATCCATCTAACTCTTTTACTACTTCTTTAACTGCCTCTGTATTGCTAGAGTGTCTTGAATGAGTACAGAAAATATCCAGTGATACAGATTCATTCATTTGTGACAGGCCATTAGGTGGTAGTGTCAACCAGTTAACATCCTCAATTGAAGAAAGACTTCCTCTCATAGTAATCATCAAAGTGATTTGTGTTATAGAGTTTAATTGTGCTAAGAGCATCTGAATACTGTGCTGATCACTGCTTTGATCCCAAAGTGTCTCAAAGTTATCAAAAACCAGAATTGTTGGTTTAGATATAGCATGAAGCTGTTTGACTACATCACTAGTCACTTTCAACTCCATAAGCTTCATCACAGTCTGCAGTAAAGCCTCCACAGTATAATCAACACTGCAGACTATATCACAAGGAATGAAATATCTGTGAGCTCCATATTTGGTTTTTATATCTTCATCATTCAATATTTTCAAGGCCAGAGATGTTTTTCCCATGCCTCCAAATCCCATGATGATAATGGAATGAGGAGAATCAGTAAGAAGATTGGCTATCCCCTCCTGGACTAAATCATCTCTACCTAAGAAAACAGATGGAGCTGGTGGAGGAATAGCAGAGATCATGACACTGTTAATAAGTGGACTATCATTAGAATCACTACTATACTTTAAATGATATAGATAGACATACTTGATAGGTTCAGCCTTGGAATGACTCATCTATAAGAAAGTTAGCATCTGTAGACATAAAACTAGTAGTGTGACTATTTACCAGCATATGGGTAACCTTTACATTAAGCTCTTTGACATCTGCACCAACCTCTTTGACATTTGCACCAACATCATTCACTTGCACAATAGCAGTGACAACAGCAGTTGACTTGAAAAAGATTAGTAGTTTTCTCAAAGTTTAGCGGTAAACACATACCACAAACTTATCTCGCATTTCCTTAACATAATCCTTGTGCTTCTGAATGCGATCTAGAATCGCCTTGCCTCGAAATGGTTTCTTTATTGTAGCATGGAACCCAGTCTTTCCATAGATTTTACTCAAATCGTCTTTCAAATCCTGAAGGTGACTGATGATGACAGAAATCAGTCCTGGTATTTTAAACGAGATGGAGGAGTGAGACGGACCTGACAAACTCACTACCCATTTGCTCTAGACGTGCCAGCGAACGAGTTGGAGCATCCGTCAGGGATCCACCTTGCTCAAGTAACTTGATGTCCTCGGAGACAGAGCGTAGCATCTCGTCAAGGTACTTGATAGTATCCCCGACCTCATCGCGGGCCTTTTTGTCAGCCTGGATAATATAAATCTATCAATAATTCTGATTGCTGTAGAGCGACACGAACTCGCACCTGAGCTAGCTCCAGAATAGGAAGCGCAATGTTCGCAATGGCCTTTGCGATGCCAGTGGGATCCAGTTCACCTGCGCCAGCAAGGACTTTGAAAACAAGACTAGCATTCGACATCCAGTCGGTATCATCTGGAGCGAGATTCGGAGGCGCAAGGATCGCAGATCGATCGGGCGCCGCCGCACTCGGGGACAGAGATGGAGGTTGAGAAGTTGTTTGCATTGTTGTTACTACGATGTACGGTCGATGGTGAGGGTACGAGTGAAAGATGTAAGGCTGTGATATGAATCTGATGGGGGCGAGGTAAGTTTCCCCACGCTCCGTCACTTGACCACTTGCAGCCACCGCCTAAAATAAAACTGATATTTATGCTGCGTCCTACCTCGAGTTGAACCTTCCCTAGCGAAGAAAGTATCTCGAAGTCGGTTGGCAGAAACCACAGGCTTTTGCCAGAATCTGTCGCGATGATGAGGAGATTCAAACGTGGGTATATCTTAGGTGATTCACAAGTGCATGGGAATTGTGCGTCAGTTTCTATATTTCTCTTCTTTGCATCCTGATCATGCGCAAGGTGACCTGATGCAACCAAATTGGTCACTTTGCTCTCCTAGCTTTGGATCATCCTCCCAGTTCTTACATTGACAGGGGGCAAGACGTACTAATGTCCATGTTAGCCCATCAATGGTGTGGAAGGCTCCAGTTAATCAATATCAGAGACCTCTTTCCCTGTCAACAGCAACTTCGTGTCTTCTCTTACTCCACTGGTGGCCTTTACTTGTTTATACCGTCCCCGGTACCTGGCTGGCTCCCCGTGCTAAAGAACATCATCGCATCAGCCCCAGAGAAAGCATCGCGAGAGTCCCGGTGAAGAACATGACTTCAATGTCACGGATTATCGACTCTTGAGCTCGACGATTATTCCTCGACGGGTATTTTGGATGAAGCAACGGCCGACTGGGATGATTGCGGTGATCCTCGTTTCGACGTCATGCTGTGGTAAGCTCTGTCTTCCCTCGTACTTGTCTGTCTCACGGAAAGCGCGCAAAGACTGTTTACCGTCTCGCTGTGTTAACAAATTCAGACCACAGCTCTAGAAGGATTGCTTCCACCGATTCATGGCATCATCATCCTCGGGGTCGCCATCTCAAGAACTACGATGCTACAGACGCTTGAATGCCACGGTACCAGCCCGACGCTATGTATTGAGTTCACCGACGAAATACTACAAGTTACTAATCCCTTGAACGTTTGCAACTTTCATGCCATCCCATCTTCGTGCATCAATTGCGTCGAACAGGCATCGTCCAAGGATTTGTTGTGGTGCTGGAGGCGAGGAAGGTCTTGCCAGAGAGAGATTTACAGTGCGTATTTAGCTGCCCTTCGTTCCAGACCTGAGCATGATGTATTGTTCTGCCAGACTTGGACAGAACCATATCCATAAGATCTTATCGCTCTGACGACTCTCGATATCTCGCCGTTCCCCTTATCACCATATCCATCATGCGAAGCCAAGATGTGCACTCAGAGTCAAGACAGAATTCCTGGCTCGCATCGCCCCTTGTACTCTTTTGCTCTAGGTCTGGGGATTGAATCGATATGGAACCCGAGGCACGTTCAACGGAGCTCACTCTCCAGGCCCCATCTTTCGAGGGTGCAACATCCATTGCGAGGTGTTTGTCACACAGATGGGCTCCTGTCAGCTTGCTGCATAGCTGTGATGACGAGATAGACAGTTTACGCGAGCCGTGTACCAGAGCTACGAAGACATGGATGTTATCATTCGTAGTTGGCTCTGCACCACCGTTAACGTGTCGATAAATATTCAGGTCGACTTGCCTTGTCTACGTTTTGAAGGCATCGAATAGTACTGGTGACGGTGACCTCGTCTCATTGTGAGATAATCACAGTGCCTGCTTATCCCTTATCTGAGCTGACACTTGGCTCATATAGGTATTTTTTGATGAGAAATACGAGCGAATCCCGTTTCTAAATCAAGCCCAATCCCTTGTGTATCGACGATAGATTCGGTCGTGAGGGAAGCACAGCTCCGATTACATTAGGAATTCTCGATTCCACAGGGATGAGCCACGGCAGTGATGGGGTGTCCCATACTCTCGGTACTCCGTGTCCTTGGAGAAGCAGCTAAACGACGTGGCCGATCTCTCAACCAGACTTTGGTACTGTCGTCGACTATTTACGTCACAGTCTAGTGCGCCCGCAAGTCCGCGTTCCTTCGCACGATGGCGAGGGTAGGCCACCCAGGCCGTAGACCACGGTTGAATCGACGGGTGGCGTATTCAGTGGACGGTCGAATGGAGGAATTCGTGCCCGATGCTCCTGCGCGGATCCGACTCCCAGTGCTGCCGCTGATGTGTTGCGAACTCTCCATTTTCCCTGAGCAGAGGATATATCATAGCTCTGTCCTGCCTACCGGCAGTCTGTTGATCCACACAGCTGACGACATAAGAGTTAGTCCTCGCCATCTACCTCGACATGAGCTACGGGCTTGGGATTGATGTCCTGCGACCGTCTCTGCTTGTATATATCCACCTTGTCGTCGGTCGACGTTAAAGCGTAGCACAGCTTCTGCGACGTCGGCAAGGTTGAATGGGGCTGTGGTATGGTATTATCAAGGCATTGTGCTTCGCCATCTCCGTGCGCTGGTAGAGAACCTTGCCAAGGTCTCCCAGTTACCACCCTCCTTGATTAATTTCTCAGTAATGGGATAACAATTTCGAAAGGAAGCTCGCAGAGGAATGGTGGTTTACGTTTCGCAGGCGCAATGGGTAGGGGAAAAGGGAGCGCATGGGGGCCTTCGGATGAGGCGCAGGAAAAGTGAGAGGTGAATGCTGGGACTGGCTGGCTATCGACGGTGCACGAGAAATGGAATGGGAGGTTCCGCTCCGTGTGATCGTCCGCAGCTTGGACGTGTGTCTCAATCTGCTTCCTCGTCATTGCGCTCGGCCTCGCATGTCATGCCCGACATTGAGAACACCAAGGGCGTCGATGCGCGGGCCCCTTCCATCAAATGGAGCGATAACACCTGCCCTCCTGCATCTGGCGGGTCTCAAAAGGGTCCCGGAGGAGGCTCGGGTTCGATGGATGTCGCACTTCTTCATCTCAAACGACACTGACGTCTACTTGTCAGTCTGCGCGTACAAGTGGAATGGGATGGATTCTACCTTGATGAGACGCCGAAACAGTAGCTCAACTAGCCCTTCAGATCGAGGCGGAAACGAATCTGAGAGTGGAGGAAGCGAATTTTGGCTGAAGCCCGCGGAATATTGACGGTACAACAGACTAGGCCCGTGTCGTTGGCTAACCGATCTTCGACTGTCTTTGTTGGAGGAACTTTCCAATACTGTTGGACCTCTTGATGGGGAGCCGAGTAAATACGGCTATACGGAAGTCGGGAGAGATGTCGGGTTTTCGGGAGATTCGAGGGGAAAGAAGGGGCGCAGCAAAATAGAGGGCCAACGCCTTTTTTGGCTGACTTCCATTTTCGGTCAATGCTACAACTCACCATCGCGTCTCCCACTGACGACTTTCTGCAACGATCTCACTCATCATGGAGAAAAGCTCTCGCCCTCCGCACGGCCTCAACACTTCTGCCTTTCCTAGCACGCGTCCATCCACGATAATCGACACACACTCTCGTCTTCTCAACGTTGCATTGTATCGCGCAAGGGCAGCACGAGACTGCTTTTGATTTCGTCATGGTAGTTTATGCAGGCAAGGAAGGTGTGGTGCTAGCTGGAATGTTCAGGCGAGGAACGTGGAAGGTGCTGGCGGATGTGATCTGGGAGGGTATACAGCACCCAGTTGCCATTGGTGCGTACTTGTGCCGTTTTTCCCTATGTTTTTTAAGAAGTCTTCCAGCCGTTCATCCGTATGTCCTGCGGCTCTGAAGTTCTCTCTCCTCAAAAACCCCCATCAAGACCCGAAGCAACATCGTACACCCCTGCACCATTCGTTGTATGGTACCTTTTTGGTACGGATGGAGAGATGCGCCTCTTGTCAGCTTGCTGCACAGCGGCAATGACGAGATACAAAGTCTACGCGAGCTATACTTCTACCGGATCTACGAAATCATAGGACTTATCATTCGTGGCTAGCTCTGGCTATCATGAACGGGTCAATACATTCAATTCGACGAACAGACTACCCCCAACAAACTCGTACCTCGCCTACTTTTCGAAGACATCGACCTAGTTTGGTGACGACTTCGTCTTATTGTACGGGAGAGGTAATCAAAGTGTCTGCTTGTCCCGAATCGGGCTGACACTTTGCTCACATAGGTATTTTCTTTATAAGACCTTCGAGCAAACCCTCGCTTCTAAATCAAGCCCATTTCCTTCTATATCGACGATGGATTCGGTCTTGGGGGAAGCATGGCACCGATTACAGTGCTTTCATGCTTTTATGCGCTCATTGTTGTTCATCACCCATGAATGCTTCGTCCCCTCAGACTTTGTTTGCTCCGAGCCGTTTGACGAGCGAGGGTTATACTTTCGTGGGAAGAGTGCCTAAAGCTTAGGCTGGTACCACTTCCCTCCCCGTCCAGCACCTAGTGATTCACTTCCCCACCGACCGCGCTCATGGTTCCCTGCTCTGGATAACCAATAGATCGTTGCCACGTTATTCCACAACTCGCTCACCAGAACTGTCTACGGGGAGTCGGCGGCTACCAATGTAGGATGGAACTCAAAGACTCTGTTTCTTCAGTGATCGCCGGGATGTATACAGTCGAAGACTGGAGCCACTGAAGGCTACATCTGTTCCATGCAAGAGTGGAAGAGTTCGGCTCTACTCGAAAGAACAGCAGACATCGGCGGAGAAGGTGCTGTGCTGATCGCGTTGTACCTTTGCCCAGTATTGCGAGCGAATGCAGCGCGCAATGGTACCGTCATGTTGAATCTCGTGTCTGCCCGGGCTGTCGTATGGCGAGGAAGTACAAATGGGGTTCGTTGGTATATTCCATGACAATTGGACACGAATATTGGACGCGCAGATGACTTCGGTTTGGCTACTAGAAGACTTCGAAGAATGTGTTGGTGCAAGTGCTCGAGTCTTACCAGACGATTGCGATTGCGATCTCTCTCTTCCTGCATCGCACGTCAAGGTAGTACATCGGAAATCTCCCTTATATTCGCGATATACCTTGACGTCGCTGCTGGAATGATTCTGGCACCCGTGACGAATTATCAGGTCTACCCGGACGACTCGGAGTCACTGCAGCGATGGAGACGAGTCATACTCTAACAGGTGCGCCATGTTCTTTCGAGACACGATCAACCGATGTGACTGATCTCCTCAACCAGGCTTTGGTGCTGTCGTTGAGTATCTGCCTCACTGTGCAGTGTGCCGCAGCCCGCAAGTCCATGTTCCGTCAGTGATTGCAGTGCTAAACGTGACGGCCGTCCTGGCCCTGTACCACCACAGTACAGTTGAATCGCCGAGTGGCGTATTCAGCCGAAGGTCGAATCAGGGAATACGTGTATGATGTTCCTGCATGCTTCCGGTACCAGTGCTGCCGCCGATGTCGTGCTCACTTTGCATTTTTTCCAACAAGCTTCCGCAAGGGGGTGGGAGTATAATCAAAGCTCTGCCCTGCGAACAGGCAGTCTGCTGTTCTACTCCGAGGGCTGGGCTGACGACATGATGTCGGTGCTCGACGGGCGAGGAGAAGAGTACTCCGTGGTGCACTGAGGGTTTGTAAGGGATGTATTGAGCTGACCTTTACAGCTGTTGAAAATTCCAAGACTGGTTTCGTTGTTGCGCTGCGAATTGACAACAAACCAATGTGCAAGAGAGTATTGCATGTTATTGTGGATGTCAATGTTCGATGCTAGGCTACAGATACATGTATGTATGTATATGTATATACTTGTGACCAAAAAAGAGATAGATGGCCAGCGAAGGGACAGCAAAAGTATTACGTGAATTTAGGTCCAATAGAAATGGGTATTGTAATAAGAAGAGCAAAGAAAAGAGAAGAAAAGCGGCAGTGAATGGCAAGACGTTGCCACGACGGCTTTGAAGAGCGCTGACCAACCGCGTTTAGGTGTCGGTCTGGGCAGAGAATGGGAATATGAAGGACGCAAAAGTCTTGATGGTGGTGCTTGAGGAGGGAAGCTGAACATTGCGCTATCCGACCTCAGCCGCAACGTGGGTCTCAAAGATGGGACGACGAGGGAGACGGTCGCTCGCGGGTATATAGAATAGCCTCAGCGTGGTACTCGAACGCGAGCCCTCCCTGGATGCATACGCGGCCAGCGAGGGCTTGTCGCAAGGATTCCTCCTCGAGATGCTCCTTCCCATGAGGCCCTCTTCGCGGATGGCATACGAGCCTAGGCTCAGATTCGAGCTGGAGCGTGAGCCCTCCATGGATGGATATACAGCCTCATGTATCGACCGGTCCTTCTTTCGCAAGATGGTCTTCTCTTTGCTGTCAAGAAATACGTTGGCGAAGCTTTTGGGCTCGGTATGGGGGAGCCGTTGGGCGAATGGTGTGCTATGGGGAGAGAAAAGAGCTGGCCCTCGTCTTCCACCTCGACATGAGGCATAGGAGTGGGCTTGGGAGGGATATCCTGCGACCGTCTCTGCTTGAGTGTGTCCACCTCGTCGACGCTTACATTAACGCGAAACAAAGTCACGTCGTCTCCGTGCACCGGCAGTTATCGCCCTCCTTGAGCGATTTCTCGGTTATGGATTGGCAATTTGGACAACAAGCTTGCAGAGGTACGGTGATATTCCGTTTCGCAGGTGGAATGGATAAGGAAGGGTAGCGCATGATGGCTTCGGGACGAGGCACAGGAAAAGAAGGAGGTCAATGCTGGCCGTCGGACCGTACACGAGACATGGGGTGAGAGGTTCCGCTGTGCGGGATCGTCCGCGCTTGAAGCTGATACAAACTAAGTAAACATTCGGGTAAAAGAGACGGATGTATATACCTAGGGATGGAGACCTTGAATACGATGCCCTCCGGAGGAGTCGCTGTCTTCAGTCATCTCTGTATCCCTCTCCCTATCATCCAGGGGGCCAGGGCTAGGTGACTTTGGCTTCCAGAGTAGTAATGCATACGACTTGGTCCATGAGCACTCTCCATGTCTTTGCTGCAGACGGAGGATTCGAGGAGAAAGAAGGGTTGCACTAAAATGGAGGGCAAACACCTTTTTTGGACGATACTTCCATTTTCAGACCATGTTGCGACTTGTTTCCTGCCATCGCGTCTCCCAAACGACGGCTGTAGGCAACGACCTCACTCGTCACTCACGATCTCATGGCTTCCGTCTTTCCCCAGCACACGCCCATCCTCGATAAGATACACACACGTTAACCTTCTCTCGACGTTTACGTTGTACCGCTCCAAGTACCCCGAAGGGCAGCACGAGACTGCATTTGATTTCGTTAAGGGGTGTATGCAGGAAAGGCCATGGAGGCATTAGTCGATGTGGGAGGTGTTCATACCAAGAACATGGAAGGAGCTGGCGGATGGGCAATGGGAGGGCATCTAGTTATAGATCTTTTATCAGTGCGTCCTTCCACTCTTTTTGGATCTGCTTCTTAGGAGATCTTTCAGGCGTTCACCTGATCATCCTGTGCCTTGACTCTCTCGCCCCTCAATAACTCGCAGCACACACGAAGTAAAACTGAATCCAAGATCCTTCTCTGTTACATCCTTCCTGTCTCGAGATAGGACTAGATTATTACTATACGTTCTCCCCTGCCAGACGTCCAGCATTGGGTATTCGCCCAGTAATTTTGGTCAGCCGTGGATCGCGTATCCCTACCGGTTCACACACGAGAGGCGAAAGCGGGCACGGAGAGGATCATGAAGGAGATCATACTCAAGGACCATCGAGTACATCTTTCACATTGTCGATATCCACAACACTGACCTACACGAGCGCATACAGTTCAGCATACACTGCATCGACACAGGCGCATTTGATTTCCGCCTCCTCGACCACTTTCCCAATCTCCACACCGGCATGATGGGCATCATCTGATACGCAACGAACCTCAGCACCGCGGAGCTTCCCCCTCACGGGTGTTGGGTGTCGGCTGCCGATCGCAAACGGATCCTGTTAGAAAGAGATGCGCCATAATGGTCCCGGTGAACGTGAACGATGCCCTAGAGCCGAAGTAGTCAAGGCTCACGTTCTCGCACTCGCTAATGGTCCCCGTGGACGGCCGAGTTCATGGCAGCCGTTATGGGTGAGGGTGGGACACAGGGCGTGTGCTGGATGTGGCAAGGAAGGGTACCAGGGCC
>JANDKJ010000302.1:0-25108 GCA_028551335.1 Armillaria sp. CMW 4456
GCATCATTGAATGTTGTAAGAGAATGATGGTGCCTATAACCGTCTGTAATTCATTGACTTTTGAATCAGGAAGATTCTTGATAGCAGAGGATATGGTCCTTTGATAGAGGTGATCTAGGCCATACTCTTCTTCGTTATGAGTTGTGGAGATGCTAGTGATCTGGTGCAATTGTTCTGCCCTGTCACCTGGAGACTCAATGAACCTACATGCCATTGTAGCGAATATGAACAATCCTGCAGATTTCTGTACAAGCTGATCTAGAAGACATTCTGGAGGCCAAGTGTCCTTCTTCTCCAATGCTGAATCGCCAGAGATGGGAGAACTTGGGACCATGGTGTTCAACTTGGCACAAAGATATATCTGTATATCTGCATCAACTAGTTGTCTGTCTGCATGATGTAAAATGATGTCTTTCCATGTAGTGCTTGAGACAGACTGGAAAGTCTCACGTTTGGGGACTTTGGGGCAGCTTGTTATCAAGACCTTCAAAGCGTGAATGTCATAGGTGATGGAAAGAAAGCCTGAAACCAGCTCTCAATGAGCAATCTCATTAGTGCATTCATCCAGAGCATCAACGATAAGCAAGAGTGGGTTGGAGTGATGCCCTATGCTAAGCAATGGTTTAATCATTAGCCTTTCTAATTGCTCAGTTGGTCTTTCCAAATCAATGCCATCCCAATGCTGCACAACTGAAACAAGTTCCTGGTGAAATGCCATGTTGAGTTTGGAAAGGTGAAAAGCAATGGTGGGGATTACAAGCCCTGCATCATTTTGCTGCAGGTCATTCCTGGAGCAAAAAAGCTTCCCCCAAGAATGCCTCAGTTCACAGCCCAATGCATGACACTGCTTGCTACAGTGGTTTTGCCTGCACCGGTGATACGCTGGGTATCAGGCTACCCACAAATTTTGTGAAAATAAAGCATTATTTGCGATCTAGACACTGTATTGAGGGCTATAGTGGAGACTTCACACTGATAGCTTACTACTCAATTGGTTGTTGAGTTAACTGGAGTCAAAACAGACACAGGGACGGTGATGAGGTGTTCAGATGATTTAGTGATCTCCGAACGTAAACTGGTGAATAGTTGTCGGATACTTCTGGAATATCGCCGTGCGAAGAACCAAAATGGAAATAGTGGTGTCTCAGCCTTGTGTTGGTATTACAGAACAACTAGTTTTGTTCGTAAGCCACTCCTCGGGTGTGTTGTTTGTTTGTGTGCGAGCTTTCTGAGTACCTCCGTACTCGTGTCGATTCCACCGACAAAACACTATACGTATTCGGTACTGGACGAATCAGGCTGTCCTACGTTGACTGGCTTGTCGTCTTTGGTTGGGGACTTCTCTCTAGTCTCGTGAGAAGTTACTACAGATTCCGACGCTCTGAGTCGCCTTTGGTCTCTGTTATCTGGTCTGGTGTGTGTCGTAAAACTGGGAAACTGGATGGGAAAGAAACCGGGATATGTAAAACGTCGGTCAGTATTATGTCAGTATTAAATGAGCTCCTAATCGTCTCGGTAGGGGTCTGTACCGATGTTTCTGTGGCTATGGCGGTGCAATAGCGGGTCTCGTCTTTATTTCTGGTCTCCTCGGCTTTATCTGGTTATGTCTCGGCTTTATCTGTGACGATTCTGTTCGCCCTAATTCCTATAAACTGTCAATCTCTGTCAAAACTATACTTTGTTTCCTTTGTCTGGTCCTATCTCTTGTCAAATCGATTCCTATAACTGGTCGATACTATTTCCTGTGAAGCTCACAATAGAGCTGCCCTATATCTGTCAATCTGTCAATACTAAATCTGTTCAAAACCTATCCTTGCAACGCTCGCAATAGAGCTGCCCTATAACTATCCAATACTATTCGTCTGCTCTTGACGCCCAAATGGGTTCGTTAATGTCTTGTGAAATTGAAACTGTTAAAACTAATCTGATCTTGTGAAATTGAAGCTAATTCTTTCCTATAAAACTAAAAGAGGTGAGTACTGCACGGTTATCACTTACTAACACTGAGCAAATGCCAGTAATGAAGTAAAACAATGACGAGAGTCAAGGTTTTAAGTCGATGGATGATGGTGAAGCGTCTCAGCTTTAACTACGTCAAGCTCGGCTTTGTGGCGAACGAAATCGCTATTAAACGTGTACTATCGGTATTGTCGAAGCTGGGTGAGTTACTGAGGTAAACGAGTCAATATGTGTACGTGGGGAACGGAATAGAGGAAGTAACTCCTGTACAGTATGAAATTACCGGGTTTATATAGTAAGATATAAATAAATGGCGTCCTTGTGGTATATCTGAAGGGCTATGCGTTAACATAAGTGTTTCTGACCTTCTGACTATACAGCAGGTCGTGAACATCGCCTTTTTCATGTCGTCGTCTTAAATTTTCTTGCTCTGGCATTAGAACCATTCCGTATTCGTCATCTTTATGCTGCGGATAATGCCGAAAAGGGATGAGTACCCTTAAGGTAGCGTGTGCGTCTAAGTCCTGTGGTTATACAGCAATAACCAATCACTAGCCCTAAGTCCCCACTGGGTGTACTCGCTGCGGAATCGACAAATTGCTGTTGCTGAGCTCCTATAAGGCCGGGCCGTCGATATTACCGGTCCGTGCTCGTGACTGCGCCTATGCGACTTGATGCGCTAATGCCGCTGATGTTGGTATTGCACCCTATTACCTCTAATGGTTTAAGCTGGTTTAAAACCGAGGAGATACGTCAAAATTAGCTGCGTCGCCTCGACATTAAGTCGTTAAGGTCGGAGAACGTCGGAAAACCCCAATAAAGTATATATGGGCTTGTGTGGAATGTTTGGTTTGGTGAAAGGCCGCCGGAGGGATAAATCCGCGAAATTGGAGCGTACAGAGCCCTGAGGCTCATCAACGGTACCTGGATGGGCCAACCCTCTATGCCTTTGAATCAGAAGACTATTCCCCACCTAAACAGATGCACTAAGTCAAATCTAGGGGACACAGCCATGACAGTAGACCAAACATGAAGTAAAAAGAACATCTAGATCAGTCTCTAAGTCCTCACAACAAAAGATAACTTATGAAAAGAACCTCTACCGAAGTCAGGACAAACCCTAAGGTCGTTGTCTATGATCTAGACCACCTGACGGCGTTGCCCACAACCCTAGAAGATAAAAATAGGTGTACCAGGCATCGAGATGTTTGACGTGATTGATTTGCGATCACAGAATACAATCTTGGTACCCTCGATTGATCTAGAAGATTGGCAGTCACCTCAGCAACTTGCGCACTGCTGCGAGGAATGAATAAGGAAGCCATGTGGCTCTCCGAGATTGAATAATGGAGGACCTACAGACCGGTGGGGCACTCCTAGATAATAGAATAAACTGCAGGAGCTCTGAGACAATGAATAAACGTCTCGGAATCATGCAATCCTTGAAAATACATGACTCATTGTTTGTAAAATAAAGCTTGTATCGTACCATAATGACCTAGATACAAGACCCCTATACCTAGACGTAGAATACTATAAATTACCGCCATCTAGACACATAACAGCAGGAAAGCATTTCCCCTCATTTGTGCTAGTGGCTCATAGCTACCAAGTCAAATAAAGGATTTTATAAGTGCACATCCTCGACTGCATGAATAAGTTTTACAAAGTCAACCAAGTGAACAGCATTGATCTAGACGAAGTGGAAAAGCCTAGAGAACTTAGAATTTGAACAATCGAAGAGTCTGTGTGCTCTAGGGTCTGTGTACTCTTTGCAAGTCTGTGTACTTGAAGTCAGGATCTGTGTATCCTTTGTAGAAGTCTGTGTGCTTCTTTGTCTCAAGTCTGCGAACTTGTGTAGTCGGAGTCTGCATGCTCTTTGTAGAACCAGTGTGTTCTTTGATTGTTTCGGTTTGAAAGTAAATCTAGATCAGCTTTTTAGCGCCTAGACAAAGTTATCCAAGTCTAAACAACTCAAATATACCTACAAAAATCCCGTTGCACTTGTACCTCGCTGTCGCGATAGTGTATCTTGTGTAAACATTTACAAAGCCTTGAATAGAAGTTGAATTCGAGACAAAACTATCAAATCTTGGTTAAGAGTGCTTCTACCATACTCCACCTCGAACTTAATTGGTGATTTTGAGTGTGTGTTAGAGTGAGAGATAGACTCTAGATTGACGATCTAGAGTCAGGTTTCTTTTTGCGCACTACCCGACACCGAGCACATCATCTGGAGCCCACCGCGAGGGGGAAATCTAGATTTGATAAGACAAGTTTTGAAGTTGATTTTGTTCAACCTTTCTAAGTGTTGACAAAGAAACTACCAAAAGACAGCAGTTTGTATACAATCTGTTTGCTCCGCCAAAACTGAAAGGAAAAGGCAGAGCGAAATCAAAAGATTCTGTACAAGCACAGGCAGCAAGCAGTTCCGAACCTAGAACTGTTGCAAAGCCATCTGGAAGAACTACTTTAAATTCTAGAACTGCTGGTGTAGCAGAACCTTCGAATTACGATCCAGTATCTAAAAAGCGAAAGCGTCCAAGTGATCCTGAAGGAGTTAGTTTTACAACTACGCATGGCAGGCCACTAGATCCTCTTAGCCCACAAGCTAGGACTGAACAACGCATAGCTGCTAGTAATGCAAATCGTGACCAGAGGGCTCAACAGCTTGCCAACACATCTAGACCAAGATCTTCCTCGAGTACTGGAGATAACAATCCTGTATTCAACCCACCAGGGCCTGTAAATTCGAACTCGCAGTCCCTTCAAACCTCTAGGAGTACAAATATGTCTTCTAGTAACCAAAAGATGCCCAGGCCTACGGCTAGGGATGCCCCTAGATTCGACGGTGAAAAGTCGGAGACTATAAGGCGCTTCCTGTCGCAAATGGAGGACTTGTTCTCTGACTGTGGTATCACTGATGATGCAGAAAAGAAAAGACATCTAGTTCGGTATGCAGATGCAGACACCGAGGAAGAGTGGAAGTCGTTAGAGGAATATGATTCCGGCACTTTTGCGAGACTTAAGGAAGCTATCATTAAGAACTATCCAGAAGCTCAAGACGCAGAGTCTGGCACCGTTAATAGACTAACTCGCATCACGAGGCAGTTTAAGAACTTGGGCCTAGATGAACGTGAGGAGTACCTGAAGTTCAAAAGAAAGTTCCTGACTGAAGCAAGAAAGTTGGAAAAACCTCCTATGATTATCACGAATCGAGAACTAGTATCTAAGTTTCTAGAAGCATTATCACCTTCTTTCAGAGAGAATGTCTCTGCCAGGCTCAGTATTAAGCGAGGCCTGAAGAGTAGTTTGTCACCAACGTCAGCCAGTCTAGCTCCTGTACTGGCAGCTTCCACTGCAGCAGCAGGGTCCACCACCGCAGCTGCCTCGACCGCATCGACACTGGCACAACCTACTACTGGTACTACACCAGCATCCAAAGTAGTAAGAAGAGAAGATTTACATACCTTAGCAGAAGTTGTAGCAGAGGCAGATGATATAATGTTAAATACATCTAGTATCTTCGCTACCAGTGAGGCTTCACCCTTGGAAATATCATCTAGTTCAAGAAAAGATACCTTGGGATTGAAAGTCGAAGTTGAAGAAGTGAAACAGCAAGTTGTTAGTCTCCTAGATCGTCTAGAGATCACCGAGAAGCAAAATGAAGCTCGTCAGAAGCAGCTATTGGACTCATTCCAACAAATGCGGAACAATAGCATGCAACAAACTAAGCCTAGATCAGGCGAAGTTCGAATGGCGAACCCGGATGATGTTTGCTGGTATGATCGCAAGCTGGGGCACTTTGCCAAAGACTGTGACAATGTCAAAAAGCACATCTCGGAAGGTTTTCTCAAGGTTGACAGGACAAAGTTGATAATGGCAGATGGGAATCCAGTGCCTAGTCAACCTGCTCAGAGCTCACCCTATGAACGAGTGATCGAGTACTTCAGGAAAAAGAAGTCCGATCAAATGTACTTCGAAGACTATGAGAATGTCAGTGGTGTGTATCAACTAGCTACACCCTTAGGACTCAGTGAAGTAAATTCAGTCTATACCAACTGAATTGCAGACACTAGAGATGACATTATCAATAAGTTAAGGAGAGACATGCAAAGGTTGCAGCAACAGCAGAATAACAACTTAATGAATAACAATCTAGTACAACAACCTGTATCTCCACCTGTTAATAATAATAGTAATTCGAATCTAGATGTAAATGCATTTATGAATCAGATGAGGGTCTTTATGAACCAATTCGCGAATCAGAGTGCGCCATCGACTCAGGCAGATGCCAGCCAATTTGTTGCTACCCGTACCGGTGCTGGTGCGGACCAACAGGGTTTCTAGATGGTCCGATGAAGGCAAAAGGGAGTACTAGGTCGAAGCCTACAACTATATCCCAGGAAAAGCTGGAGGACCGTTTTAAAAATCTAGGCAAGTGAAAAGAATTACCATTAAGACAAACATCTATTGACAGAGATGAGGAATCAGGAAGTGAAGGTGAAGTTAGAGAAGTATCTAGACGAAAAGATTTACCTTACAAAAATGTGAACCCATTGAGTTATAAACCACTCGAGGCAGATATCCGTCCGAGACCTGAAAAATTCGCTAAGAAAGTCCGAGATCCACTTGAGAATGACAAGACCCCTGCATATAGAAATGTGTTACCTATCCATAAAGAAGGTAGAGCACAGGAGGTCGCGTCTAGGGTCTTGGAAGCACCTATCACAATCGATGCAAAAGAATTGTTAGATCTGTCACCGACAGTAAGAAAAGAGTTAGCAAAATTAATGGCTAAGAAGAGAGTTGCGATGAACCCTGTAGTGCAAAACACTTATAGCATGGGGGAGGATCATCTAGATGATCCCCCGTTGCCCTATAATGAGGATGACTCTGATCTAGATAATGACAGGGTGGAAACCCTTGAGTTAGATGCGATCGAAGTTGGTGAACTACCTCCTGCACAAGTAACAGTTTCGCAATATAAGATGGGCATTATTCCTGCTGGATCTTTAATCGTTGGTGACCCCTACTTGCAGTATCTAGAAGCTTTAGGACCGGGAGAAAAACCTAAACCTGTAATAGTTGGTGAACAATCAGCTAGTTTAAGGGCAGTTTTCCCTTTGATTAATGGAGTTGGAAGGGAAGAATGTGTAGTAGATGGAGGATCCCAAATAGTGTCCATGGCAGAGTCAATCGCTCACGGTCTAGACATTGGTTGGGACCCAGATGTCACTATCCATATGCAGAGTGCTAATGGGTCTCTTGCAAAGACCCTAGGGCTTGCTAAAAATGTCCCATTCGTGTTCCAGGATGTCGTAGTGTATCTACAAGTCCACATAATCAATAATCCTGCATATAAAGTACTTCTAGGTCGACCATTTGATGTAGTAACGGAAAGTGTAATACAGAATAATGCAGATGGAGGCCAAGTTATTACCATCAAGGATCCCAACACCGGTCAACGATGCACTATTCCCACTTATACAAGGGGAATGCGGTCGACTATAAAAAGACCTGTTGAGACTGAGGGTTTTCCAAGCTCGAGGATCTGATAGACGCTCAGGGAGAGCTAGCTGTACAAGTCGTCAGAAACAGTGATGGAAGTATTGAGATCGAGGCCTACCTTAGCCCTGAAAAAGGAAAGTGTTTCTCGAAAGAAGAACTTCGAGATGCATTCCTCATGGCTGCCGTCGACAATAATGAGAAGTTAAAGGAAGACACTGCCGCAGCGAATCTTCTAGATTCATACTTTCAAGGAAAAGTTCTGCTGCAGTCACCAGCTAAGCTCAGTCGTGTGTATGAACTCAGTAATAACTCACAGAATATACCAGTCTACAATGTTCAAAGAAATAATTGGTCTAGATTGGAGTTGAATACAGCTAAAAATCAAGAAACGACTCTAGTACCAGGATTTGAACATCTAGATGAAAGAATGAATAACAACAGCTATAAACCCACAGCGGTTTTAGCCACTAAGAAATATAAGCCTGTTGCACTCAAGGTCAAACCACTTCTAGGAGATCTCCCAGACAAATTTTGAATTCAAAGGGAGATTACTGGTAACCCTCTAGAGGAAATGCCAAAACTAGATCCTAGACCACCTGAGTTTATGCCTAGAGGCAGGTATAATTTGGAAAGACAGCAGAAAATTGAAAGTAACCACCCACCGGGATTCCTCTGGCCAGAAGAATGCAAGTTAGTGCATCACTTCATGAGCATACAAGAGAAAGGGTTTGCTTGGGATGATACAGAGGCAGGACATTTCCGAGAGGATTTCTTCCCACCTATAGACATTCCAGTAGTACCACACACCCCTTGGGTCTTGAAAAACATACCTATTCCACCAGGAATATATGACGAAGTATGTAGAATCATCAAGTCAAAAATAGACTCTGGTGTGTATGAACCATCCAACTCATCTTATAGATCTAGGTGGTTCTGTGTGATTAAGAAAGATGGAAAAAGCCTTCACCTAGTTCATAGCCTGGAACCCTTGAATGCAGTAACCATTGCACATTCAGAAATTCCACCAGTGACTGATGAATTATCAGAACATTTTGCAGGAAGAGCTTGTGTCGGTTGTCTAGATTTATATATAGGCTATGATGAGAGAAATATTGCAAACAGCTCTCGAGATTATACTACATTCCAGACACCGTTTGGCTCTATGAGACTAGTAAAGCTACCAATGGGTTGGACCAACTCCGTGCCTATATTTCATGAAGATGTAATGCACATACTCCGAGAAGAAATACCACATGTAACTAGACCTTATATTGACGATGTTCCTGTGCGAGGACCTGCATCTAGGTATGAGACAGAGGATGGGTCATATGAGACTATACCAGAAAACCCTGGGATACGGCGTTTTGTATGGGAACATATGCAGAACATGAACCGTGTAGTCCAAAGGATGAAATACTGTGGGGGAACTTTCTCTGGACCTAAGTCGTATATTTGTGTTGACGAGATGACCGTAGTGGGCCACCTGTGTACTTATGAAGGAAGAAAAGTCGGATCAGATAGAGCTGGTGTTATCGAGAGATGGGGACCTTGTAAATCACTCACAGAAGTGAGGGGCTTCCTTGGGACCTGTGGAGTTTGCAGAATGTATATAAAGGACTACTCAAAAATCGCAGAACCCCTTGTAAAGCTAACTAGATTGAATGTACCTTTTACATGGGAAACAGAACAACAAGATGTGATGAATAAGTTGAAAAGAGCAGTTCTAGACAGTCCTGCACTCAGGCCACTATGTCTAGATGGTTGAGGCGAGATTGGAATTTCAGTAGATACATCCTATAAAGCTGTGGGATTCATTATCTACCAAATAGATGAAGAGGATCCTGGCCATCGCCATTATGTGAGATTTGGATCCATAACGATGAATGAATGAGAAGCACGTTTCTCTCAACCTAAACGAGAACTCTATGGACTTCTGCGAGCTCTAAAGGCTTGTCAGTACTGGTTAATAGGGGTTCGCAATTTAGTGGTAGAAACAGATGCGCAATATATTAAAGGAATGTTGAGTAATCCAGGCATGGGACCAAATGCAACTATAAATAGATGGATCGAGGAAATCCTGATGTTTCATTTCACTCTTCGCCATGTGCAGGGAGCAAGATTTGCAGCAGACGGATTATCTAGGCGAGACCCGCAACCAGGAGATGAAGTGTACCCTCCAATTGAAGGTCTAGATCTAGAAGATTTTGGTCCATTAAAATATGAAGTCGCCCCTGGAACACTCACTGAACCTAAAGATTTAGAAGACTTTAAGTATGATATAGATACTAGAGGTGGCTACATGTCAGCAACTAGTATCTCGGATTTTAAGTATGAGTTAGAAACAGCTAGATTACAAGAGCAAGACTATCGAGCCCTGTACCTAGCACAAGATATCAAGAATGAAAACATCTGTCAGTTCATGAATCATACCCCAATCATAGATCTAGAAGCTCGCTATGACCCAGAACGAGTCGAGGAGTACCCAACAGGACATAGATCTAGGGGAGGGATAGCACAAGATGAAAGGTTACATGATGTTAAGAAATGGTTATGGAATCCTAGATTCCGGCCTAGTAATTTGAATGAGAAACAATACACCAACTTTAAACAATATTGTAGAAACTTCTTTCTAGATAAAGAAAATAGATTGTACAGACGAAGTCTAGAAGGTTCACACAAGTTGGTAGTTGATCGAGATCATAGAATGTATATGATGAGATCAGGCCATGACTCACTCGGTCATCGAGGATTCTTCGTGACCAAGTCTCTCTTAGAACAAAGATTTTGGTGGCCAGAACTAGATCGAGATGTCAGCTGGTATGTAAAAACTTGTCATATGTGTCAAGTTAGGCAGAAAAAGATGCTTAGAATTCCACCTACTAGAATGACTACTCCGTCATTATTCCAGAAAGTACATTGTGATACCATGGTAATGCCTGTGATGTCCAATAAGTGTAAATACATAGTGCACGTTCGAGATTCTCTCTCCTCATGGCCAGAAGGAAAGCCATTACATGCTGAGAATGCTAAGAGTATTGCGTCTTGGTTTTTCGAGGACATAATTTGTTGCTGGGGTTGTCCAGACAACATAGTCACTGATAATGGAGGCCCATGGGTCGCTGTATTACAATGGCTTGAAGACAAGTATGGAATCATTGGAATACGAATTTCTCCTTATAATTCACAAGCAAATGGAAAAATAGAGAGACCTCACTGGGATATCCGTCAAGCATTGTATAAAGCAACTGATGGACACCCTAGTAAGTGGTTTTACTATTTCTCGCATGTGTTATGGGCTGATCGTGTTACCATAAGAAGAGGCACTGGCTGTTCACCTTATTTCATGGTTCTAGGCACACATCCTGTGCTACCCTTGGATCTAGTCGAAGCAACCTGGTTAGTAAAACCTCCTGGTGGTGTGTTGAGTACTGAAGCACTTATTGGTCTTCGTGCAAGAGCGTTGAAGAGGCAAGCACATCCAACATGTACAAAAATGAGAGAACGAGTTAGTCAAGCAAAATTAGAAAATGTGCTAAGATATCACACGATCATAAGGCCTCAATAGCTACAATGATTTTACAGCTTGGACACACTCGTGTTCATGGGGGAAATAATGGGTAGAAGACAGTTTGAATGATAAAATGAGTTCTAGGTACTTGGGTCCTATGATTGTCATCAGAAGCACGAAAGGGGGTTCTATATCCTTCTCTGAGTCTGATGGACTTTGGTCGGAGGCAAAGTCGCACAGTTTCGTGTCATGCGCCTATAATGCGAATAACAAATTGACTTACCCAGATGCATAGTACGACTTAATAGATGTTGAACCAGCCACTCTAATGACATGGTAAATGAAGATGACCCATCTAGAAACAAGTACAAGTTCCCAAACACTTATAGAAAAGAGCCACTGTATCGAATAGATGATATCTATCTTCCTGTCAAGGGACTCGGAGACTCAGAGTTTGAATCTGTGTCAGGAGTCGAAGAAGAGTCCTAAATGAAATAGATAATACCATCTCACGTACCTGCCGAGAAGCGTTTGACGAATGCCACTTGGGGATCTAGATCACAATAGAATCAGCCCAAAGGGTTATAGCACTCAGTGACTGTAGCGACACATGTCAACAAGTAAACCCTTCCATGGAGACATGAGAAGTGCTCTGTCCTAAGTAACAATAAATGAGTGACTTGAAGTTACATCCCACACTTGAAACATGATCTTTTTGATGTGATAGCCAGTCTCTGTAGTTGTAAAACTACAAGACTGAACCGAATGAGAGTGTCACTTTTGCTTACACACTACACAGAGGGGGCTCTGAAGCAGAATGTCTTCTCACTCCGCATCCACTGTACTTGAGCATGCACTCTTCATTCGACGAACTGACTCTACTGCATTGAGGTATTGGTCCATGAACGGTCAAGGATGTCATCTGGAATGTCAGACTCCCATATGGTGTCATTCTTGCTTGTTTATAACTGGCCTTTAACGATTTGAGTCGCTAGATCCACTGCCTGTCAACAGAGTACTGTCATTGTTCCATGGCTAAGTGCCACTGCTGAGCATGGAATGAGAGAGCACATCAGCCTGTGGAAATTCTCTCTCTCATTATCAGAATAGTTGAAAGTACCTGCCATTGAAAACCCTGAGTCCCGTTTCATCTTTTAGGTTACCTTTTCCTTGGTACCAGGCTTTCCATTTGCCAGCCTGATTGGTTCCTGCACTTCAATAACGGCCTCCAAGGTGATAGAGCATGGTTGTTTTCCTTATGATAGAGCTCTGGTGAAAAATCAACCTTGATTGCTGGTTTGTGTCTGATCGCATCAGCCCATGAATAATTTCAGTGGAGTGGGCCATAGGGAGTGTCAACCCATTGACTTCATGGCCATTTGGCTCTTCTGGTGCCATTCGAAGGACCTAAGTGTCACACTCCACCTGTTTCAGCCCTGGCTTGTCAGTTGCCTACACCCTATCTGAGACACACTCGTCAATGGATCGATCTGCTGGATTCGAGCAAGACTTTCAATCAGCAAAATGTGAGATTGAGCACTAGAAATAACTTAAACAGCATATCAGTCTCAGCATTAGCTAAGCACATCCAACATGTACAAAATATGAGAGAATGAGTTAGTCAAACAAAATTAGAAAATGTGCTAAGATATGAGTGAGATCATAAGGCAACAATAGTTGACTATGATTTTAAGCCTGGACATCTCATGCTCATGAGAAATACTCGTGTAGAAGACAGTTTGAATAATAAAATGGAACCTAGGTACTTGGGTCCTATGATTGTCATCAGAAGAATGAAAGGAGGTTCATATATCCTCGCTGAGATGGATGGATCTTTGGTTGGAGGCAAAGTCGCACAGTTTCATGTTATACCCTATAATGCGAGATATGAAATTGACTTACCTGGAAATATATACGACTTAATAGATGTTGAACCAGCCACTCTAGATGACATGGTAAATGGAGATGACCCATCTAGAAACAAGTACAAGTTCCATGACACTTATAGAAATAAAGATATGTATGGAATAGATGATATTAATCTTCCTGTGAAAAGTACTGGAGACTCTGAGTCAGAATCTGAATCAGAGACTGGAGAAGAGTCGTCTGAAGATGAAATAGATAATACCTTCATCTCAGGCATACCTGCTGAGACAGCGAGACGAATCACAAGGGGATCTAGATCACAATAGAATCTCCTTTGTTATTGCACAAGTAACTGTAACGACAGGCTATGCAACTCAGTAGTAAATACAACTACTTGATGTGGGTATATACATATCCAGGAGACATGAGAAGTGTAGTATAAGTACGAATAAATGAGTGACTTGAAGTTAGTTTCCGCATCTTGAAACATGATCTAGATGGATTGATAGCCAGTGGCTGCAGTTGTAAAGCTACAAGCACTAATGGAATGGTCGGGACAGTGATGGCCTGAAACGAGGGCCTCCTCCTCTGAAGCAGAATGCTTCTCAAGGGCACAAACGACTTGAGCATGGTGTTCAATGACGAATTGACAATACTGCATGAGGTATTGGATATGGTGAATGGTCGACACAATGTCATTTCGAAGGTCAGACTCCCATGAACGGAGAATGGACTCGCTGGGATTATAACCGGCATTCGAAGTAACGAGTTGAGTCACGAGATCCAATGTCTTCTTGGTACTGTCATTGTTGATGGCTAAGTCCGCTGCTAGATGGAATGAGAAGCACAATCAGCCTGTGGAAATAAATCTAAATGAATGAATAATTGAAGTACCTGCCATTGAAAATGCCGAGTCTGGAAAAGAGAACTCGTTCCCAGCCCTGGGATGCTTGCATGCATTGTTGGCAGCTTGATTGGCTGCCGCCTTGGCAATGATGGCCTCAGTGAGCTGATAAGTTGGCGAGTTTAAGTCCATTCCAGGAACAAGAGCATAAGGAAGGAAAATCACCTCTGGGTGGAGTGGTCGATGCTTCTAGATGAATAATTTCAGCATGAGAAATAGGGAGAGTACAATCCTGACTCACTGGTGCATGAGGTTTCTTGGGTTTCGAAGGAACCTTGTGTCCCTCGACGATGTTTCCAGCCGAAGGGTCCTTGTTAACCATGATCTCGACATTGTTGTCAATGGACATCTGCTGGATTTGAGCAATTACTTCATCAGCAGTGCGTGAGATGGCAGCTAGAAATAACATATACCGTATCAGTGTCTGCACTGGCGGTAGAGGCATCGGTATTACCCATCACGGTGTCCTCCTCAATACCAACTAGGACTAGGGTCGCTGGCTCCTCATCCGAGGTGTCCTCGACAATAGCCTTCAACTTGGGAGGTTTCTTGCCCTTCTGAGCCATCTAGATAGAATTGCATGCTTGTAAGAATAATCTAGATTTACTTTGACAAATACATACTGGAGCTGGAGTCTTGCTCTTGCCTTGAGAACTCTTTGAAACATGGCCCACACTGGGAACAGTGGGTGCAGCCACTGATGAAGCCCTTTCTTTGGCAATCACTGAAGCATTGGCCAATGAAGTGCAGCATTGACAGTCAGCATGAATCTGTCCAGTAAATTGATGGACAGTCTGATAATCAGGGAATGCTGTAATGCCAGAATGTGCCTTGCTGAGATGTTCGAAGACTTGTTTAATATGAAACAACAAGTCCTCGTTCACCTTGTTGGAAAAGACAGCACCTGGGTACTTAGTCATTTTGACCTAGATCATGTTAAGTAAATCTAGATGTTAAAGAAATAAAGATCTAGATGCACCCCAATACTGAACAACTTGTGGCATTGTTCGAGCTGCTTGGCACTGTCAATGCCCAACTCGAACAGTTGGTCACTGAAGCGTATAGCATCGTTGGCTTTGACTACGAGCTCAGCCATGGCCATTTCTGCCTGAATATTGGTGGTCATGTCGACAAGAAATAAGAAATGAGAAACTAGGAGATAGAAATGAGTGTGGATGTTCTAAGTCTAGATGGGACTTGTGAACGACGTCTCTCCAATGAGGACGTTGGATTTTATAGTGTGGGGGAGAAGGTGCATGGAACTCCGAGAAAATTTCGAGAAAAATTTTGGGATTTTCAAAACCAACTCCTAGACAAAGGAGTCGGAAGTTACCAAGGCATTAACTCACCCATACCTAAATCTAGACGACTAAACACTTTTCCTAGATCAGAAATACATAACCAAGAAAAACCAAGTGAATAAGGAATTTAATGATCGAGGAAAACCAAGTAACTCCCGAGATCATTCTCGGGGAGTTCGGAGAATCTAGATATCTAGATTCATGTGAAATACAAAATCACACCCTAAAGTCACACAGAAGTATCAGAGCGCAGAAAATATACATATATTTTGGGAGCGCTGGCTACAACTAGTGAAATATTTTTAGCTCCTACAGAGCATAAGCAATAAGTCCGTATGAAAAGAAGAACCCCCACAAAGGAGGAGAGTGATGTATGACTAAAAACAATGATCCTTAGACCTCTGTCTCCGGAGACGCAGCCAGGACAGGCATAACCTTTTTGACCACCGCCCCAGACACAGGAGAACCTAGAGGAGGAGAGTGCTGAAGCTCGTCAACCTCGTTGCCATTGTTGGTTGGGACATCTGAAAAACAGAGGAAGATAAGAAAAATTTAAAATATAACAGAAAAGTGACATACTGTCCGTCTTGGAAGGGATGGTAATAATCGATGGCTGGGACACTGCGAGAAGGCTGACTGCCAGACCCTGACAATACAGGATCGGCGGATGGCTGTGGTACTAGTTGATGAAACTTCGTCTAGATAGGAGATGAACAATAAAAATGCCCAATGAAGAAAGAATAGGAAGACACCTACAAGTCAAAGTCACAGTCCCAGGAAGGACAGACGAGACTTCCTCCTCAACATTGCCAGCAGGTACCTTGACTTGATCAAATTGGTCCATAAGGCCATGAAGAGCGGTGACATCTGAAAGAAGGGAGGCCTCAGTCACTTGCTGGCCTTCGAGTTGAATGGAGTCCTTGACAATACGACTGACTTCCTCTAAATTCTGACGAAGAAGTTCAGAAGTACAGGCAACTACCTGACAAGCTGAGTCATAAGTCTGGACTAAATTCCTGGCGGTGGCCAAAAGGGCACGAAGATCTAGAAAGATTAAAAGTAAGAAGAAAGAAGTAGTAAGGAAAAACTAGCTCTTCAGGGGTGCGCTCGACAAAAGGGGTCATAGAGATCTGGGCACAGTATCTTTTGGCTGGGTCAGCCTTGAATGAGCAGACTACCTTTTTTCCATGAGCACAGTTGCTGCAAGGTACACCCCACCCCAGGAATTCACAAGGTTTGTTCTGAGCGCCAACTAGGCAAAGAGAACAAGCTACTTGGGGCTAAGAAAGAAGAAGTTAGAAGAAAAAGATAGTCAAGGAAAAAGAAAACCAGAAACATACGTCCATTGTGGCTGTAGCCAGCCAAGTGACCTCCTTAGCTTCGATAGGGCTGAAGCTCAGAATCTTTAAAACCTATATTTGAGCTAGAAATGAAAATAAGCTACCAACACTGAAGCTAGAAATGAACAGGGCAAACTCACAAGGGACTTTGGCAGCTGTCTTATGCCCCAAGGCTGCTTTCTGCTGCTGAGACATTTTCTGGGGAGGAGAAGGAGAAGCTTCCTGGGTGCTCTGAGCTCTAGACAGAGTGGAGACTTGTGCCAAGTCATCCCCGTTTGCATTTGTTAACTTCTTGGGAGCAGGTATCTCTTCTAGAAAGACTTCATCGGGTGCACGTTTAGGATGAACAAGGGATTGTTTGATGATCTCTTCCTCAAGTTTGTGTTTGCTAGCTGAAAGTCTGATGGCCTTCGATGGGGTCAAGTGTGAGGACCCGAGGAGTTCTGAGTTGCGCTAGTAAAAAAAAAAAGAAAAAGAAACTAAAGCAGAGTTAAATAAAAGAAAGGAAAAGGTCCCACCAGAAGCAGAGTGTCTCCCTGGCCCAGCTACTGGACCACCGCTAGGAACTGATTTGCGATGATGACCACGAGTTGGTTGTGGAAGCTCCTCTACCTCGCTCTCACTACTGGACTCCTCTTCTCCCTCTGAAAAGGCTGGGACCGTAACCTTGCTAGAGGCAAGGGGAACCTCTTCGTCACTATTTGGGTTGTCAGCTGCTGGAACAATTGGTGTTGGCATAGAAGCACCAGCTGGCTCAACTGGTTCCGCGTTAGCAACAACAGTTTTGGTTGGTACCTAGAAAGAGGGTACCTGAATCAATCTAGACTGAAAATACATAGGAAAAAGAAAACCTACTGGAGTCTGATTACCAGTTTGGATTAGTACAGGAGATTTTGCTGGGACCTCAGGCTTCCGTAATTTTGGGAAAGGAACCAGAGGCGACAATCTGCGTGCCTAGAAAAGTCAGGGTAAAACTGGAACTAGAAAAGGCGTGGGATGAAGCAAAGTTTACCTGTTGCAGTTCCTGTTCCATCAGAAATAAGGCATCCCATTCCTCATGGCATACATTTCTTCTGGGAAGGTCTATAGCAACCAAAGAAAGAGAATAGCACAAGTTTATGGAGAACTTGTGGTATTCAGTGCCCACAACATTGGCGAGTCCTTCAGAAGCTCGAGCTAGAATGAAGATCATCAGGGAATTAGAACAAGAATGAAGTACTGTGAGAACACTCACAGCCATCGGGAAAAGCCTTCTTTAAGATTTGGGCATGCTTCAGTGGTTGGGAACTTGAGAAGACCCTTCACCAAATAAGGGAGTCACCTGAGGCCACAGATCGTGGAGTTGAGCCAGCGGCATCAAAAAGATAAGCTGGCGAGATTGTTTGGTGATCAGGCGCAAAAGAAAGAACATGGAATGAGGAAAAACAAGGAAAGAAACGCGCGACACATCTCAAGAAAGTTAGGAGTCAGATTAAGACTCTGCCGGTCTTGGCCGGTCCAGTAAACTTTAAAAACTCGAGGCAGCGAATGTGCGAGGAGATGCACAAGCGCTGAGATAGAAAAGTTAAGCACCTAGAAATGAAAACTTGCATGAATAATGAAAACGCGACACATCAGAACTATAAATAGAACTTATGCGCCTGTCAGAGCCCTGAAAATCATGATGCAACAGGAATTTGTCAATGTCTAGACCAAAAATAGAAGGTCGATTTGATGAGTGATCTTGTTCGAGGAGCAGAGACTGGATCTAGAAAGACTTGAATAAATCTAGAAAAATTACAGACGGTCATGCTACTAAGTCAAAATGGACTTAAATGACTAGGGACAGTCACAATTTTAGTGTAGGGGAGATGATATGCTGGGTATCAGGCTACCCACAAATTTTGCGAAAATAAAGCATTATTTGCGATCTAGATGCTGTATTGAGGGCTATAGTGGAGACTTCACACTGATAGCTTACTACTAGATTGGTTGTTGAGTTAACTGGAGTCAAAATGGACACAGGGACGGTACCTGGATGGGCCAACCCTCTATGCCTTTGAATCAGAAGACTATTCCCCACCTAAACAGATGCACTAAGTCAAATCTAGGGGACACAGCCATGACAGTAGACCAAACATGAAGTAAAACAAACATCTAGATCAGTCTCTAAGTCCTCGAAACAAAAGATAACTTATGAAAAGGATCTCTACCAAAGTCAGGACAAAACCTAAGGTCATTGTCTATGATCTAGACCACCTGACAGCATTGCCCACAACCCTAGAAGATAAAAATAGGTGTACCAGGCATCGAGATGTTTGACGTGATCGATTTGCGATCACGGAATACAATCTCAGTACCCTCGATCGAGCTAGGAGATTGGCAGTCACCTCAGCAACTTGCGCACTGCTGTGAGGAATGAATAAGGAGGCTATGTGGCTCTCTGAGATTGAATAATGGAGGACCTATGGACCGGTGGGGCACTCCTAGATAATAGAATAAACTTTAGGAGCTCCGAGACAATGAATAAACGTCTCAGAATCATGCAATCCTTGAAAATACATGACTCATTGTTTGTAAAATAAAGCTTGTATCGTACCATAATGACCTAGATACAAGACCCCTATACCTAGATGTAGAATACTATAAATTACCGCCATCTAGACACATAACAGCAGGAAAGCATTTCCCCTTGTTTGTGCTAGTGGCTCATAGCTACCAAGTCAAATAAAGGATTTTATAAGTGCATGTCCTCGACTGTGTGAATAAGTTTTACAAAGTCAACCAAGTGAACAGCATTGATCTAGACGAAGTGGAAAAGCCTAGAGAACTTAGAATTTGAACAATCGAAGAGTCTGTGTGCTCTAGAGTCTGTGTACTCTTTGCAAGTCTGTGTACTTGAAGTCAGGATCTGTGTATCCTTTGTAGAAGTCTGTGTGCTTCTTTGTCTCAAGTCTGCGAACTTGTGTAGTCGGAGTCTGTGTGCTCTTTGTAGAACCAGTGTGTTCTTTGATTGTTTCGGTTTGAAAGTAAATCTAGATCAGCTTTTTAGCACCTAGACAAAGTTATCCGAGTCTAAACAACTCAAATATACCTACAAAAATCCCTTTGCACTTATACCTCGCTGTCGCGATAGTGTATCTTGTGTAAACATTTACAAAGCCTTGAATAGAAGTTGAATTGGAGACAAAACTATCAAATCTAGGTTAAGAGTGCTTCTACCATACTCCACCTTGAACTTAATTGGTGATTTTGAGTGTGTGTGTGTTAGAGTGAGAGATAGACTCTAGATTGACAATCTAGAGTCAGGTTTCTTTTTGTGCACTACCCATCACTGACCACATCAGCAGGAGCACTGAGGGAATGAGAAACACCAAATAGCTTTGGGCAGAAAATGATACTGTTCTCTGCCCAGTCAATCAACGGATTGAAGTGGGAGAGCCAGTTGTATCCCAGGACAAGGTTACAGGATGAATCTAGATGAGTGACATAGAAGTCAATGGCTAAGACATCTCCCATCAGAAACCAGACTGAGAGAGTAATGGATTGGGAGATGTGAGATCCAGAGGAGCCATCAAGGAGCTGAAGTTGTACAGGAGGGATGGAAGTGGTGGAGAGGTTATGGTCCTCAATGTATTTGGAGTTGATGAAGCAGTGACTTGAACCTGAGTCAATAAGAGCAAGAAAACATAGAATAGTGGAAATGGGAGATCCATCAGATTCTGATCTGGAAGTGACTTTGGAGGATAGGGATACAGTGAAGGAATGGTTGGAAAGAGCAGCAGCATTGAGGGTGATGATCTCCATGGTGCAATGACAGTCAACACAACCCTGCCCTTGCATGGAGGAAACAGGGTTGCTCTCTATTTTTCCGACTCAACAGGAGCCGGTTCAATAGAGGCAGTGGTTTCAGCAACTTTGGCTGCACAGCCACAGGCTGCAGCTGCAGCTTTTCACTTGTGGCAGTCCTTGGTCTTGTGCTTGTTACCACAGAACATACAGAGATCATTCTTGCGGCAACATTCCTTTTCATCAGGCATGAGCTTGCCATCCTTGCCTAGCTTGTCAGCATAGGGCTTCTTGGAGGTGCCCAAGGAATTGGAGGATGAAGATCCTGAGTTGGATGGTTTCAGGGCCATGGAGGAGTTGCCAGATTGGGAATTCTTGGATTTAGAGGAGGAAGAAGAGGAGGGATTAGAGAGCCTATCACAGTTTTCCTGGGAAATCTCAGCTTTCTGGGTCCAGTAGTGGGTGTCGAGCTCCTAGGCCAGATTATGCATATCCTGTAGATTGTTAGGCTTACTGTGATGAGCCATATCATCCTTGATTCATGGACAAAGTCCACGGTAAAAGGCATGATGGAGGGAATTGTCACCATATCCAATGATGGCGGCATGCTGGTTAAAACAGACTATATACTTCATAATCTGGTCACTGTCTTGCATGTGAAGATTTTCCAGTTCATCTTCAGCATCTCTGATGGCATCAAATGGGCCAAAGTTATTCTGGAGTTCTGCAAGGAATGCAGCATAAGAATGGGTCCAGGCTGGGGGATTGAGGCGGTTGGGTTGGAGGATGTCCAGTTCAAACCAGTCAAAGGCAACTCTGGACAGGTAGGAAATGGCATAGTTGACTTTAGCAGCATCCACCCAGAAAGCTTCTGGTCAGTCATTAAAGTTCAACTGGAGGGAGACAATGAAGGCGTTTAGTTTCCATGGGTCTGCACTGTCAAAGGTGTCAGGTTCCTTAACCTTTGTATGGACTGGACATTGTGGGGGATTATTGAACTGATTGGTTAACCCATGGATTAAATTCATGAAGTCAGCAAGCAGCTGGGCCTCATTGTTGGGATTGTTGGGAGGATTAGGAGGGTTGGGAGGATTGGGAGGATTGCCACCTGGTCCACTGGGGCTGCCTGGTCCTCCAGGGCCACCTGGAATCGGTGGGCCACCTTCAGGTTGGTGATCTTGGCCCCATGGAAGTGGATTGCAGTTGCTGGGGGTGTCTGGCTCATCATCACTATTGTCACCATCATCATCATCCTGACCTTTGAGGGTGGAGGCAAAACCTGCCTCCTCGACAGTTAAGTGACAGTGTTGGACGTGATTCCCATGTGCCATTGGTGATGGAAAAGTGTGCAGAAAAGAATTCTGACTCTGGGATGTATCAATCTAGAGTCTATCTCTCACTCTAACACACACAGACTCAAAATCACCAATTAAGTTCAAGGTGGAGCATGGTAGAAGCACTCTTAACCTAGATTTGATAGTTTTGTCTCCAATGGAGGTGTTTTCTATTCAAGGCTTTGTAAATGTTTACACAAGATACAAATTCGCGACAGCGAGGTATAAGTGCAAAGGGATTTTTGTAGGTATATTTGAGTTGTTTAGACTGAAGATAACTTCATCTAGGCAGTAAAAAGCTGATCTAGATGTTACCTTCAAACTGAAGCAATCAAAGAACACACTGGTTCTACAAAGAGCATGCAGACTTGGACTACACAAGTTCGCAGACTTGAGACAAAGAAGCACATAGACTTCTATGAAGGATACACAGATCCTGACTTCAAGTAGTCAAGACTTGCAAAGAGTACACTGACTCTAGAGCACACAGACTTTTTGATTGTTCAAATTCTAAGTTCTCTAGGCTTTTCTACTTTGTCTAGATCGATGCTGTTCACTTGGTTGACTTTGTAAAACTTATTCACGCAAGCAAGGAGTGTGCACTTATATAATCCTTTATTTGACTTGGTAGCTAGAATAGCCACTAGCACAAACAAGGGGAAATGCTTTCCTGATTTTGTGTCTAGATGGCTGTAATTTATAGTATTCTACATCTAGGTATAGGGGTCTTGGGCCTAGATCATTATCACAAATCCACCGTTTACATGATGCAGAAACAACAAGTCACTGTATTTTCAAGGATTGCAGCATAATTCCGAGACATTTATTCATTGTCTTGGATGCTCCTGCGAAGATTCCATTATCAGAGAGTGCCCCACTGGTCCATAGGTCCGCCTTATTCAATCTTGGAGAGCTGCATGGCTTCCTTATTCATGTCCTTGGTCAGTGCGCAAGTTGCTGAAAACACTGCTGATCTTCCCACAATCAAGGGTTTGTACTGAGGTTGTAGCATGATCGCAAGTCGATCGCATCAAACATCTCAATGCCTGGTACACCTATTTTTATCTTAACGTCCCCTAGATGTGGGCAAGTTGATCACTTGAAGTCTAGTTTCATACTGTCAACCAATCTTAGGTTCAGGTCCTGACTTTGGAGACTGGACATTTTCATAATTATCTTTTGTTTGGTTAACCACAGACTAAATCCAGAAGTTTGTCAGCTTACTTCATTGTTTGGATCTACTGTCAGGATTGTCCCCTAGGATTTGACAGGAGTGCCTCTGGTTTAGGTGGGGAATAGTCCATCTGATTCAAAGGCCACCTTCAGGTTGGTCCATCCAGGTATGTCCCTGTGTCATTTTGACTTGTGGGACTCAACTGGCTCGGAGTAGTCAGCTATCAGTCACTGAAGTCCTCCACATAGCCCTCCTTACAGTGTCTAGAGGCAAAATCTGCCTCGTTTTCGACAGTTAGGTGATGCTCCTCTGTTATGGATGTGACCATGGCCATTGGCAGGGGTAGTGGAATTGGAAAAGGGGTTGGGGGATTCCAGGTTGAATTTGGATGGTACCGGGCTGTGAAGCCACTGTGGGTGTAGGTTTCCCTATGGGAACAGCTGTGAAGGGGCAGAGTCTGCACCAAACAAATCTTTGTCTGGTTTGGAGGCAGAGGCCAGGATATCAGCCATGGTCTAGCATGGACAGGTTTCATCTGAGGTGGAGGTTTCAGCTTGTTCAAGGATTGTAGTTGACATGTCTACTAAATTCAACTCAAGGGGTTGAGTTTGAATATACTGTTAGCTCCACCTGTGCCAATAGAAGATAAGACGGAATGCACATAGTGGAGTCCGCAGAGTGTGTGTGCCCTTGGCGAAGCTATTAGCAATGTCACCCTTGGGTCAAGGGCTGGATTGGATTGCAGATGGAGTCCAACGGAGTTGATGCAACTAGGATCAAGGATTAATCCCACAGAGTCAGAGTCTGTGGAATATGATAGAGGTTAGAGGATTAGGCTTGAAGGCTGAGAGAGAGAGTATTGGGCTGAACCAAGATGATATTCGAACTGAGGTATGTACTACTAGAGCTATGGTTTATATACTAGAGCAGAGTCCATGGAGTCAGGGTCTAGGTAATGGGTCTGGAATAGTCTGTATCTAGAGGAGTTGAGGAAACCCGTGGACTCTGATATAACACCTATTTGCTACCGTAATGGAGTCTAAATATGATAAATGAATTATATGAAATTAGTAGTTGAAATATGAAAGGAATTTGATAAGGAAGAATGGAGAGCGGAGTCTGTGGAGTCTGGTTGGGGTATGCAATTGGTCTTGAAGTCAATGGCCATGGAGTCTGCAGCATGATCGTTACAAGGCCACAGGAGTGGACACAAGACAGTGTTCCAGGGGATTAGTGACAGGAACCCCATTAACAGTACACGACTGTTTCGCATAAATACAGTGAACACAGACAAAGGTGGGCATCAGAGATCATCAACAATGGGTGTCATATTTCTGACACCAGTCGCAAGCATCGGAATACTGACAAAGTCATCAACAAATGAGACTAAACGAAAAGGAAAAGAAACTTACTTGTTCACCAATGAAGTGGGCCAGATGCTTCCCCCATAGCCAACTGTCAATCTCCACAAAAGTTCCAAAGTCCCTGTCAACCACCAGAGCCCCAGCATAATTATCTCCAGGGACAACCTGTTTAAGACCAGTGGCTGGGACCACCTCGCCAAATCCTCTGCCAGAAATACCAATGCTCTTGTCTGGAGGGTGAGCAAGCAGATGCCCAGGCCTCTGATGAATAGGTGTAGGCAGAACCTCTGGAAGAAGAGAAGTCAACAAAAGAAAAAGAAAATAGAGAAAAGAAACATACTATCGTCACCAGCTTTGACTGCAGCTTTCCTGGCTACCTTGGCCTTCTTAGCTGCTTCTTCTTCCTCAGCCTTCTCCTCGAAATCTTCATGTTTCTGCTTGTGGAGTTCCTGGAGGTTTGACAGCTCCATTCATACAGGACCTTGATGAGGATGAGCAAGAGAAGTGGATGCTTCAGGATTGGCAGCCTGTTGAGCTTTAGTGGCAGCCTCTTCATCAGCCCTATGGTTGAACTTGTCTCACACTTTTTGTTGCCACTCCTGGATGTTTTGAGGGAGCATCCATGCCAGTTCATTACAAGGCTGTAGCTTAGGCACTGGAGACTTTGGAGAGATGGCCTTCTCCTGTTTTCGAAGGTGTAATTTGCCCAGATGTGGATGACCAGGTGTGCTAATGTTGAAGGAGGTTGAAGGATCGAAAGGAGGGGTGGGATTGGAAGACTCTTCAATACAAGAAGAGGGCTTGGCCTTGATAACCATTGGCAGAGTTGGAGCCTTTGCCATGACCTGGGCTTGAGTCATCAAATGAAGGATCTTATCTAGGAAGAACCTCAGCATCAAAACAAAGGAAAAGGCAAGAGAGGTACTTACCATGGGTAGAGGCCTTGGCTGGAATTCTCTTCTTGGTGGAGGCCTTGGGAGACTCCAGGAGAATAGGTTTCCCAAACAGAGGAGGTGCCGGAACTGCTGCAGCTGGAGCTGCAGCCTCTGGGGCTTTGTTGGTATTGTTGATGGCCGGAG
>JANDKJ010000303.1:0-151642 GCA_028551335.1 Armillaria sp. CMW 4456
CTCCTCGGGGTGTTGTGTGTGTTTGTGCGAGCTTTTCTGAGCACGTCCATACTTGTAACAATTCAACTGATAAAACAGTGTCATATTCGGGGTTATGGGACTGATCAAGCTGTCCTACGTTGACTGGCTTGCTGTCTGGTGGGGGACTTCTCTCTAGTCTCATGAGAAGTTACTACAGATTCCGATGCTCTGAGTCGCCTTTGGTCTCTGTTATCTGGTCTGGTGTGTGTCGTAGAACAGGGAAACTGGATGGGAAGGGAACTGGGATGTATAAAATGACTGTCAGTATTATGTTGGTATAAAATGAATTCCTAATCGTCTTGGTATTGGTCTGTGTCAATATTTCTGTGGCTATGGCGGTGCAATAGCGGGTCTTGTCTTTATTTCTGTGGTCCTCGGCTTTATCTGGTTATGTCTCGGCTTTATCTGTGACAATTCTGTTCGTCCTAATTCCTATAAACTGTCAATCTTTGTCAAAACTATACTTTGTTTCCTTTTGTCTGGTCCTATCTCTTGTCAAATCGATTCCTAAAACTGGTCAATACTATTTCCTGCAAAGCTCGCTGTAGAGCTGCCCTATAACTGTCAATCTGTCAATACTAAATCTGTTCAAAACCTATCCTTGCAACACTTGCAATAGAGCTGCCCTATAACTGTTCAATACTATTCATCTGCTCTTGACATCCAAATGGATCTGCTAATATCTTGTGAAGTTGAAAACTGGTAAAACTAATCTTGTCTTGTGAAATTGAAGCTATTTCTTTCCTATAAACTAAAAGGGGTGAGTACCACATGGTTATCACTTACTAACACTGAGCAAGTGTTGGTAATGAGGTAAAACAATGACGAGGGTCAAGGTTTTAAGTTGATGGATGATTGTGAGGTGTCTTGGCCTTACTACTTCAAGCTCGGCTTTGTGGCAAACAAAATCACTATTAAATGTGTGCTATTGGTATTGTTGAAGCTGGGTGAGTTACTGAGGTAAATGAGTCGATGTGTGTATGTGGGGGAACAGAATGAAGAGAGTAACTAACTGTAAAGTATGAAATTACCAGGTTTATATGGTAAGGTATAAATAAAATGGTGTCCTTGTGGTATATCTAGAAGGCTATGCATTAACATATGTGTTTCTTCCCTTCTGACTATACAGCAGGTCTTGAATGTCACCTTTTTCATGTCATTGTCTTTAATTTTCATGCTCCAGCATTAGAACTATGCCTTATTCGTGGTGTCAGAGTTGAGAATACTCATCGGAAATGACTGAGTACTGCCAAAGTATTATGAGTGTCGACATCTCGTGGTTATACAGCAATAACCAATTAATTCCGAAGTCACCAAAGAGTGTTCTTGCTGCAGAAATCGTCAAATTGCTGTGATGAAGTCCCTATGATTGCCAGATCAATGTTGAGAAGCTCTGTTTGTGTGGCTATGCCTGTGCGCCTTGATGCAGCAATGCCGGTGATGTCGGCAATGCACTCTATGTCCTATCGTGGTAATGGTGGTGCTAAATCTGCAGATTTAGGTCAATATTGGTGTTTTCAGGGTATTGCTGAGGTATTGAGGTCGGGAAAGCATTGGAAAAGCCCTATAAAGTATATATGGGCTTGTGTGGAATGATTGATTTGCTGAAAGTCCACTAATGGGAGAAATCCATGAAATTGGAGCGTACAGAGCCCTGAGGCTCATCAGCATCCAACAGCCCACTCCTACTGGTCATCTTGAAGATAATAATTGTGTTCTATGCATATTCTGATGCATTGGCTGTTTAGATTTGATCCAAGGTTTCTTTAAGTACTACTTATCCAAGGTCTTTTGTCATTGAAATCCAGACTTCGACTGGTGGCAGTGCAAAGCATATTATGGTGTTTCACTGAATCTTGCCTGGGCCAGCCTGGCGATGATACAGTATGCCTAAAAATAAGCAGACAGAATTGGGAAGACAAGATGTAAGGTGTGCTAGTACCTGTAAAGATCAGTGTTTAATTCATGTTCAGATATCAAAGGCATCAGTCTTCTATAGCACTTAGGTAAAATGTTCTGTAGTACATAGTGCTCAGACGAATCCTGAATTAATGCTGAGAATCAAGTACATGTCTTGAGGCTGAGCTGTCTTGTAAAAATACTGCAAGAGGAAATTCATAATCCCATGATATATTACTGTATGAAGGGTTTTCCAAACCTGTCCTTCAAGTTGAGCTGCCTAACTCATATCAACAACTTGATCTCCCCAAAACGTGAGCATTCTCTCGATAGACCTGGTAAAATACATATGACAATTGATACCTGTACTGTACTTGTATGTAAGGAGGAAATCACGACGTGAACACAAGACAGGTGAATTTTGTAAACTTTGAGTGCAAAGATGTTTGAAATTTGAAGACAGTCCTTAAAGCCATAGGGTTACATACTGGGTTGTTAACCCTCTCCGATTGCATGATGAAACAGAAACCAGGAAACAAAAGAAGTGCAGGGTTGGGTAAAAGGTGTTCAGACAATGTTAGGAGCTGGGTGCTGCCAGTGGGCCCCGATCACGTGGACCTTCTCTTCTTGACCACTGCTTATGTAGATGTTATGTTTTTGGCAATATGAAGATAACCTTCAAACACTCGAGCTTGCGGCCAATCGACCTCGGTTGACGGAGCCCACTGCTACCTCATTTTCAACCACCCTCATTAGATGTTAACACAACAAGTTGGTTAAAATCACTAAGAGTATAGCCTCCGGACAAAATTTAGGAGTGATTCGGGAACTTTCTAATACACGATCTATATATGTAAAGGGAACTAAACACTTTAGCACGTAGAAGCGTAAGTGATGAAGATAGATTATCGGTTCGTAGAATATTAAGACTGTAAATATTAGGGCGAGATGATCTCAACAAATACACGACTCTAGAGTTACGAGAGGATGTTCAAACTTCATATCGTCTCCTTGAAAAAGAATCAGCCATAAAAGTGTCTGTGAATCAAAATTACTTACATTTATTCGAACCACTTCATCATCACTGGTGAATACTTCTTTAGGTATTGCGACTACCGGGGTTTGTTGTGCACCCGGACCCTCCGTTGAATGAGAAGCGATATCTCTCATCATAGTGGCCGTGACCACCATATCTGTAGAAGACGTATACGTATCTCGTCCACCAATAATCCGGATCCGTGAATTCAGCATTATGAGGATGGTATTAGCATACATCTTGGACATAACGAAGGCTGGCGTCTCGTAGAAGTTCTCATGAGGAGACACCACAAAGAGGACGAGGACGGCCAAAGCAACAACAGCTCAAATAAGATGGTACTAAGCTGATGATGATGTTCAGTGTAGGAAACAAATACATACCTGTCAAAGTTCCAGTCTCAATAATGAGACGAATTAACTTTGTGACCAAAATTTGGGTGCTACGTAAACTAGTATGGCTGCGCCTAAGCTGCGATGTAGTATCAGTACCAAAGAATACAGCTGACAACTAAAGGGAAAGAAAGTTCTCACGTAGTAAGTCATGCAGATAGCAATGACAATGTCACAGAGAGCATAGCCTCCACACGAAATCTAGGAGTGAATCAGCACGATGAATGTGAATAAACATTCAGATGTTTACCCCGACAGAAATGAGAGCTTTTCTGTCATGAATTTCGCTTTGAATAGCGTAGACCCGTGTGATTATATCTGCCACGAGACCGGTCAAAGATACCTTTAAATAGATTGGATGAACTCTCATGGAGGAGGACACGGCTACGAACACAAATGACAAATGTGGGGATGATTCGTGACCTTGACAAGATGAAGATTCGGTATGCATAGAAGCTTTGTCCGACAGAAGCAGCTGTATGCTTGTTAACTGGAACAACCGAGTGCAAGATACTGGACGTACAAATACCGCCCGTGATCGAGACGATGAAATCATTAAGTGGGAAATCAGTGGAGGCAGGCTCCAAATCACCAAAGCCATACCCGAACACTGCGAAAGCTTGTTGGGCAACGAGTATCGTCTGAACCAACTCGAGAATGTAGATGGCATAGACAAGAACTTTTACGAATTGTCTATCCTTTGGAAATGCTAGGTAGTACAGATCTAGAAACAAAAATGCATTAGAAATAAGATTATCAGAGAATGAGCGACGCACAAAGCTGTACAGAAAGAGCCCCAAAGAGACCCCAGTTCAGGAGATAACCGAGGATCTAAAGTGTCGATTCAGCGACTACCCATGCGAAACGCACAGTGTGACAAACCAGCGGCCCCGTCCTGAAATGAGATTTTTTTAAATCAATAAATCTCAGCTTGAAGATGACAACTTACAGCTGCTCTATAGGGTAACCTGCGGGGACGGGCAGCATATTTTATTTAATCGTTGTGGTATAAGTCTTAGGGTATCCTGTTGATAAACATCGTGAGAGACTTGAAATACGGCAAATACATCGGAGAAGCTCACTGGAAACACAAGTATATGGGTAACGGAAAATGGGTGTGCGTAAGTTTCTCAATGGCTGTGGGGGAAAGGGAAGGAAGAAAGGAGGTCAATATATATGTCTCTTAAAAATAGTTCTTGATCTGCTCCTGTGGGCACCATTGAAGTCTGTAACGCTGTCATCAGGCATCGAGTGGACACGTATGCAGACTTGTGCCATGGCGTATTAGTGTCACATCGCAGGGGGGCATTCCAAGTGCTCCAATTCTGACCGGCATCCTCATTCAAGACTCGGAGATCAATCTATCAAATTCAATTGATCAGTTGGCACAAGCACCTGTACTCATGATAGATTACAGAAAACAAATGAAAGTGAGCCAAACGCATAACTTGGTGAACCACTGGTCCAGTCCTAGAATGAGATTGTCATAACTTGCATCTGTTCTATGGGATACCCCGTGCAGACAAGCAGCATGTTGCATCTGGGGGCTGTTCGAAGAACATGCACATATAGTTGGAAATCACTGTGAGAGACTCGGGAAACGGCGAACGAGGTATCACAGAAAGACAATGTGAACTGACAACAACTTCTTATGCCTGGTATCTTTCCATCTGAGTTGAGCATATTGAGAAAACGAATGACGAACAAAGCTGTGTTAAAAAGAGTATCGCAGAGCTTTTGGTTCAAGAGATATACCAGTTTCAAATGCCACACAGGCTAAACACTGTTGCGAAAGAGACTATTTGCATAGTAAAGTATCTAGAGTAGATGCTTGAATAGCACAAATAGCTTAGAGATAGTTAGGTTCAATCTTTACCTCAGAAAGATTGTTCAATAGATTGTTGTTAAACTGATTAACCTCGCAGGTTCAGTGCAACACTTAAGATCACTCAAAGGTAATTCGTAAAGTGTAAGTTGAATTGATAAATGTTAAAGCTATGCATATATACTAATCTGACTACTGCGGAAGAGATTTCCTTCATCTTCTAGTAAATACTACACGACTCATCATGAGTCGTGCAACTGCGGGTAGCTAAAAGTAAAATGAATATTATTGGGAATAGAGTCATGGTCTTTGTAGGGAAGATAGAAGCAAAAGGTTGTTAACGTAGTAGGAAGGATAAATGCATATGTTTCTGTAGGTAAATGTAGATGTAAGTAAAGTAGAAGCGAGAAGATAGGGCTGCTTTCTTGGGGATGCTGGAGACACTGCCGTCAGGAATACTATAACAAACACACAGTGTGAAAAATAGTTGGTCTGGACCTGCCAGTGGAATGAGATAGTTCAATACGTGCCACTCAGCTTGAGAGTTAAAAATTGCACACGGTTCTAAGTATTTGGGTCCTATAACGGGAATAGCGGTGTTTGGAGTTGTTTTACCTATATTGAGAACTTCCCAAGCGGCACCTCAAGTAAGCAAATTCCAGCATCTCAAATTGGAGCCCACAGAATCAGTTTTTTTTATGGCAAGGCACAAAGCCGGATTGACGGTCGCATTGTAAAGACGTTCTAACTGTGGCCCAAGTGCAGGGCAAGAAACGTCGTGCGAGTCGGCGCTGCCACAGCGTTCGCTTTTCTTTCTAACTTCCAAGTTCACCCGCCCAATATTTTCGCAGCTCGTTTTCGCATCAGTAATTCAAGCCATTCATGCCAAAAAAAAAAAAAAAAAAAAAAAGGAACTAATATACTTAGCTGCTTAACAAATTCGAGGAAATTTCCGCTCGTGTAAATTTTCAACACAATACGATTTTCAGGATACCTTCCTTATTTATATGCTAGTTCGGGAATCAATGCTCACTCAGCATTTAGCGACGTCGACGGCTATTGACTAAGTCAGCAGCAGAATCCCCGCCCGTCCCCAAGGTCCTGGCTTCGGAAATCTATTCCTTTCCCTCTGACTGAGTCAGTCTGGAGATCTCTCTCTAGGCACGCCTTGTTCCGCTTGAAGGATTGGACCCGTCTTATTGAGCAGCATCAGTCATCTTCATCGAATTTTGATGCTCCTCTTGAAACTATTCGTCTCGCAAGATTTTCAATACAACTCTGGGTTAAGAATATCCCGCATGACCCAAGTAACGCAAGTTTCTGGCCATTACCAAGACCGTTCGCGTCCTTTGATGACTGAAAGCTTGAAGATTCCAGGTTATGGTGTATCAACGACGTCTATAAAGTTATCGATGCTACGCTCGCTTTTCTCCAGCAGGAAAGTGAACAACTGCATCCGCAATCGCATCTGACATTAATCTTTCCATGGGTATGCATTCTTGCCAGTTTCTCATGTTGAAAAGCTGACCTACCCAATTTTTCCAATTACGTAGCAGTCCTTACCCAGCTCGTTGCTAAACGCGACCAGGTCGACGTTGTTGTCGATATATTTTTGACTACCTATCAGCGTGACCACGAAATCTGGATGGCTCTGAAACACACCGATTCGCCATCGAAATTCACTATCTTTGATACTGCTGCTGACGGAGATCACCTCGCGAACGAACTTCTCCTGTCTTCACCCGTGAAGCGGAACGTCAAAATTATGAAGAGCCATAGTAAAGTGTCCATCCCAAACACCGAGAAGACTGCTGGTGCCCCAGTAGGGTTGGTCATATTCTTC
The DNA here is from genome assembly GCA_028551335.1 of Armillaria sp. CMW 4456. NCBI lineage: Eukaryota > Fungi > Basidiomycota > Agaricomycetes > Agaricales > Physalacriaceae > Armillaria > Armillaria sp. CMW 4456. Next base: position 7,017 of record JANDKJ010000303.1, read on the forward strand.
CAGGCGAAACCAGGGAAGGCTGATGCAGTGCGCGAACTTATCTCTGTACGTTTCCTCGTCAGACCCCAGTAAGCCTTCACGTTGACGTCCGCCTAGACTACTATCTTTCCGATCATCGCAGAGGAAGAGAAGACCTTGATTTGGTTCGGCTTGGAGTATCCCAACACCCCAGGTCTCTTCGGAGTTTTGGATTTCTTTACAGACGAAGAGGGAAGACAATTTCATCTATCTGGAAAAGCTGCGCAGGCGGTACAAGCTGTAACTGATGAGTTGTTGGCTAAACCTGCTGATGCTGCGAATGTTGATGTTGTCGCAACTAGGATCATGGTCAGTGTCTAGGAGAAGCACTTTTACGCATTAAATGTATGTTACATGAATCTTAGTGGTGTTCTGGTGTTCATCAAATTACGAACTATATTGTTTGACTCTCTACACAAGACACACACTTCTCAGATTCACCTTAAGATTATAGCATGATACATCTCATATGGTGCACTTTCCAGAGTGGATCAAAGGAGTGCTGAGTTACGGTTAGCACACATGGTCGGAGTATGTCAGCGTGCTCCGCCCTCACCCTGGTGACTGAGTCCCAGATGTTTAAGACCAGGGCTTGTTGGTAGTCAACAATGTACATTCCAGTCCCATACAGATGCCAACAGAGTCTCGGATATGGCTGATCGAACCAGTATCACCGTCGAGGAAGTTGACGACGCAACTTCACCTGTAAAAACGTGACGTTGAGGAGAGTCTTAGGGTGACGTTGCGCATCTGCAAAAGAGGAAAATCATGTTGTCAAGGTGCATGTATAATTTCCGGACTGAACCTTGGTTTCAACGGTATAGATGCCAGTGGCTGAGGGATTGTGATTGAAATAGCGTGGGAGTTTTGCGCGATAATATCATTAAGATGTTCGGGCCGGAAGCCGAGAGATCTGGTCTTACCTGATCCAGGATGCTCCAGTGTCTACGCTGTCTGAGCGTCATTCCCTCCAATATCGTGACGTCAGTATGCTAAGGATGGGCGGTATATATACCTCAAGTCTCGTGAACAGGTTCCATTGTCTATCACCATGAAGCCCTCCACTATTTTATGCGCAGTCCTCGCCGTGGGCGCCCAGGCGTCATGGTTTGGCTCAGACACGCCTCGTACGTCCAAAAAGATGTGAACTAGACTACGGTTGACCATTAGATGCAGAATATACGGAATGGTCGAGTGAAGATCTCCAAAAGTGGCTCAAAGATCATCACATCAGCACACCATCTCTCGACACATATTCTCGCAACGATCTTCTTGAACTCGTCAAGTCGAATTGGAACGGTGCAGAAGCATGGTCCTACGACCAGTACGTCTCAGCCCAGAAGTCTTTTTCTTCGCTTCGCGACTCTGCGTTTGATACCTGGGACGAGTCTCGACTCCGCGAGTTCTTATTGGAGCAGGGTATTGTTGCACCGAAGGGTCACAAAGGGGAGCTTGTCTTGCTCGCCAAGAATCGGTACAAGTCTTACACGGACGCCGCTAGCTCATTTGCATCTCAGGCCAGCGCGACGGCAAGTACGGCAGTCTATGGAAATGCTCAGCGTCAAGCCACCCGGTCTGTGTCAAGTATTGTGGCCCAAGCAACTTCAGAAGTGTTGAGGGCCATGGACGATAGTAAAGACTACATATATTCGACTTGGGACGATAACCAGCTTCGGGACTACCTAGTACAGAAGGGCGTTCTGAAGTCAAAGACGGAGAAGCAGAGGGAGGAGCTTCTCGCGATGATGAAAGACGCATACTATAGTGTGGCTAACCCAGTTTGGGAGGCATGGAGTAATTCTTATATGGTATGACTCAATCCTAAAAACGTCTCTTGCATACTTATTTTCTTAGTACGAATGGCTCGCGTCTCACAATCTCCTCGATGGCCGTTCCAACTTCGAGAAGAATCGTGAGGCTCTTTTGGCTCAAATGTCTAGATATTACTACACTTCCAACTCCTATTTATGGGACACCTGGAGCGATAGCGAGCTCAAATCGTGGTTAGTCGAGCATAATATTATCAAGAGCGATGCTCAGGTCAGGCGCGAAAAGATGGTGAAACTCGTTCGGTTTGTGCAACGGTTTACGTGACAATTTGCTTTACTGATCTCAAGATAGCGACAATTATTCCAATGCTCAGGACACGTTTTGGAATGCTTGGAGTGATTCTCAACTTCGTTTGTGGCTCATCGATAACGGTTATCTACGTTCTGACGCGCAAGTTAAACGGGACGAGCTTGTAAAATTGATGAATCAAAAGTATATCAAATTTACTGTCAGTATCTTTGTTTTCTGAAGTCTATCTCAGATACTCGGATACATCATCTCGTGTCTCCGCTTATCTCACCTGGCCCGATGCCCGGCTTCGCGCTTTCCTCCGAGAACACGGCATAAGCGAGAACGAACTGCCTACCTCTCGACCGGGTCTGCTACGTATGTATTCAATATGTATTTTTTTTAAATCAGCGGACGATCACTCTAACTCCGACCGCAGAGGAAACGCGTATTAGGTATTCGCAAAGCAAATATGGGGCCCAGTCATTGTTCAACTCGATTATGGATATTGTCAACGTGGTTCATGGAAAAGTGGCTCAGGTATGGAAGATGTTCACTGGTGGCGCCGAGGAAAAACTGCAGGCCGGCAAGAAGGTTGGCGAAGATGCTCATTCAAAGGGCAAGCAGGAATGGGAACATGCGACGGCGAAGGCAGGTCAGGCGACCAAAAAGGTACAAGAGGAATTGTAGAGCATTCAAGTTTTGTAGGCTATGTTAATGTATTGTATGTTTTCATATTTAAAATCACGTGGAGAAGAACACATTTTATCATTCGTTTACGTCAATCATGGCAATGTGACTTTGAACCAGAACTTCAACAAGACTCGTGACGATGCGCCATTCGAATCTCCCGGAGAACTTCAGGAACTTTCTTACGCGCTAGAAAGAGATTGTAGCAACGGAGATTTACTGCGTCAGTTGGCGACACTTTTCTCAGGCTGCAAGGCTGGCACAATCTCTTCGGCCTCAAAGACTGCACCTGATTGTTCCCTTACGAGATGATTATGTGTTTACACCCTTATACCCTGGACTGTGGACTCAAGTACTCTCCGAACCAATCCCATCACTGGGGCGTACCATTTCCAGTCACTCATACCCGTTAAGCGGACTCTTTTCGTTGTCTGTCGTTTCTGATATCAAGATGGCTCTTCTTGCTCGGTGACCCGGGTGGGGTCGTCGGGTTTATATCTACTCTGAAGTTTCTGCTCGTCTAAACTTCAACTGCCACCATGGTCGACTGGCATTCCCCTGAAGTCTTGCAGGACAATGCTCGTGAGTACATGTCTTTTCTTTTACCTGTTCATGATATTTACATGTAACCCTTAGTGTCGTTCACCAAAAGCATCCACTGTCTCATCGGTCTATACTTGTCAGTTTTAGTGTTGTTGTTCAGCGCATTGAATCTCATTCCTTTGAAAGATGGGAATTCGTGAATACGCTTGACTTCGATTGGGCGGTGATAAGCGGAGAGCAAAAGTTTCGGTGGCCGTTAGTGGGTCCTTGTTGTCGCTTCCAATTAATTCCTTTGCTAACCCTTGAAAGTTTTTCTACTTTTACGCTCGTTACGGAATGCTTGGCGTCTTGATAGGCTTGTGAGTGCTTCATCAATTGTCAAATCAAAATTGGAATATGCTTATCTGGATGTAGTGCTGTCGCGTTGAATGTGACAAAAACGTTGGTTCGCTGAAATCAGAGGGGACGCACTCGACTGATGTTTATTGTAGGGACATTCACTGTCAAGGGCTCTTCCTCTTCATTCAGATTGTGGGGAACACCTGTCTCGGTGTCGCCAGTATTAACCTCTCTATCCGCACGTACGTCCATGAATTCCCGGCCCTTAGCTTCTCCTTGTAACGTTTTGTTAGCATCGCGGTTTGGGGACAAAGTCTCTATGTTACTGCGCTGCTCGTAGCGTTGATCTGCGGCCAGTTTGGTATCATTTTGAAGTCCGTGACCAATGTCCACGCGTCCTTCATTTATGGAGCGGGATGTAGCATCGATAGTACGGAGTCGTCGCTGTTCGCGGCGATGTACCTCTACACTATGGGAACGGATTTCATTGTTATGTGTTTGATGGTGTATAAGCTGTGGTATAAACGACGTCACCAACAGAGGAGTAGAATTATGAAGTTGATGTTCGTCGATGGTTTGGCGTATTTTGCGCTGGCGTGAGTTTCTGGTTTCTTCGCATCAACGAAACCGTTTGTACTTATCCATATTTCTCTTAGATTTGTGGTTAATCTCCTTGCGGCGGTATGCTATCTCCTGAAGATCTATGCCAATCTTCTCTGATTCTTTGCAGATATTTTCTCTTCTGGATCTGAACGACGTTATGAGCGTCATTGCTGATGGCCCGGCTTCAATTCTGGCTACGGTGCGAAATATTTCAACCAATTTCATCTTTTCTATGATGAAATGTACTCATGTTCTACTCCAGGTAGCCTCCTGTCGTGTGGTTCGTCGATTGTACCGTTTCCGAGGTCCTGGTGCCGAATTATACAGGTCAGCGTCCCTCTAAAGCCTTGCTATTCGCTATTCACATACCGCAATTTCAGTGCCAGCGGTGGTGATACATCGAGCGGAAATAATAATAGGACTCATCCACTCAGTCAACAAACCCGATTTGACGTCCCCCCAAAGACCGCAGTGGGTGGTGTGCATGTGCAGGTAGGGTCGGTCTTCTCATTTCGCACCGCTAGTTCAGACATTCCGTTGCAGATGCAAACCTTTACAGAAACATCATATGGCGCTCCCGGAAGTGCAAAAGACCGCGAGATTGCAGGTGAATTCTACGATAAGGATTCCACTGACACTGAGCTGAAAAGCAAGTCCGCGGAATACTGAATGACTATGTATGACACGACTAGTAACGTTTTTTCCATTCTCCCTGTAATTGTGCTACCTTTTTGATATCATAATACACAACGATTTCCTCTTCAAGCGAAATTTAGCAAAGAATGACGTCCTGTGGTTTGTGCGTGTCGTGATAAGCGATGGGGTGCGGCGTGCTTCTTCGACGCTGGGTAGAGCTCTCCAGCCAACCAGATGTGCCATAGAGTCTCTTCTAATCAAATGGAGCACGAGAAGGTGAGTGTGGTCAATATTTACCAAGGAAAGAAGTACTAATATCACAATTCCTAGGATATCGAGGAGGAATTAAGTTAAATGCGAACTTGCAGTCGCTTCTCAGCATGCAAATGATCGACTTCGCATGGGATCCTGTTCTCTTATAAGACTTTGAAGTCCTTTCTCACTGCTCCGCATACATCATCGCTGTCCGCTAATCTTTTCCAATGCCAACTTCTGCACTAGGTGATCTCTCTTTGTTTATTCTCATCTCTGTGGCTGTTGTTGCCTATCATCACGTTGAACGTCGGAATAGGGCCGTCAGCAAGCTCCACTGTGCTGTAAATTATCTTTGTACTCGAGCTCATAGTTGAACTCTATTGACTTGTGATGTTCGTAGCCGCTGGAACAAGCGCATTGGCTTTGGGGACATGAATACGCTATTTGGTCCTCGGAAGCTAATGTCAAGGACTCCCAGCACAGCAAATGGGCCACAATTCTAGGACCTTTGTACAGAATCAAAGCACCACTCTTCGGAAATGATGTGGTAAGACCAAGGTCTACGCTTTGTTCAACAACGCCAACGGTTTTCATTTATTAGGTTGTTACTTCGGACAACACGGCTGCTCAGCACATTTTGCACCATTGCTATCGATATGTCAAGGCGCCAGAATTCCGACCGACAGCTGAGAGGTGGTTGGGAAGAGGAGTCCTCTGGGCTGAAGGAGATGAACATAAACATCAGAGAAGACTGCTCGCTCCAGCGTTCACGTATGTTTTCTGTGTTGGATCTATGCAACTCGTTCATTGATGTTTGGCCGACTGTCGCAGGCTTGCTGCAGTAAAGGGAATGATGGACAATGTTCTTGCGTGTGTAGAGAGGGTATCCTATCGTTATTTCTATCCGACGAAATAACGTCAAACTGATTTCGGTGCTTCCCAGACTGCGATGAGACTCTCCGAGCACCTTGCTTCGCAAGGGGGCGATACAATTGTGAACATGTCTCCATTCATCTCGTCATGCACGTAAGTTCCTCGTTACATGTCGTCATGAAGCTGTTAGATCGTTCCTCAGTCTTGATATTATCGGCCGCATCGCGTTTGGACACGATTTTGGTGGGGGCACCTCAGAGGACGCACAAAACATTGCCGAGTCATGGCACCAGGATGTGCTACTAGCCCACACCTTTGTGGGATTCTTCGCACCAATTCTGCTGGTGAAGTTTCCATGGATCCAGAAGCTTCCAATAGCGGCGCTGCAAACTGACGGCGTCGCTAAGCAAGTTGCTCATCGAATAGGATCACAGATTCTCAAGGACAGTGGCGAGGAGAGTTCTGGGAATGATATTCTTTCGATACTGCTGGATAATCAGAAACACGACAGGAAAGAGAGCGAGCGATTATCTGATGAGACGTTGTTGGCGAACGTAAGTTCGACCCCTCCTTCGTTTGTGGTCTCGCTCACGGCGTCCGGTTACCAGATATCGACATTTTTGTCAGTTTCTACCTGTACTGTGCGGTGATGCTACCATTTGATGCTTATCTTCGGTAGAATGGTTGGACACGAAACGACGTCGTGCTCCATAATATTCAGCTTGTACGAGCTCGCTGGTCAGCCTGACATCCAAGCAAAACTTCGCCGAGAAATCCGGGGACTCGGAAGCGATCTGAATTACGACAGTATAAGCAACCTCTCATTCCTGGACGCAGTGATACGGGAAGGGCAAGTACTTATGTCATCGTTATTTTTATTTCATGGCAACGGATAAATAGACTTCGCCTCCATGCGCCATCTCCCCGCACGGACCGTGTTGCCCTTGAAGATGACGTTATCCCCTTCAGCAGGCCCATTGTCGCAGCGAACGGACATGCCCTCACTTCACTCCCCATCAAAGCGGGCCAGGTACGTCTGTCGAGATAAAGATAGTTTTAATCTTACCTGTTTTCCATCAAGATTATCCAAATTCCCACCTCAGTATTGAACACTGATCCGGAGGTGTGGGGCCCCGACGCTCATGTCTTTAAGCCTTCGCGCTGGCTCGAGGAGGCGATGCCCAGCGATCAACTCCCTCGAGGACCAGTGAGCGGCCTTGCATCATTCCTTGATGGACCACGAAACTGTCTTGGGTGGAGGCTTGGTGCGTCTTTGATGGACCGAGCTCTGAGAGAAATTAACTCTCCATTCTTCAGCGGTTCTTGAATTCAAGGTGATCTTGGCATTATTGATCAGAGATTTTTCTTTTGAGCGGACTGGTGCGGTAGTGGAGGAGTTCAGAGCAGCGACGACCCAAGCCTTCGTTGGAGATGAGGTAATGATGCCCCTTCGTGTCTGTGCAGCAGAATAGCAGAACAATACATTAAATAATACTATCATAATTCTATGCATCTTCTTCTCCCAAAATCTTCCAGGTGCACGGCAGTGAGCGACCTTCGGAGGTAATAGGTGCATAGGGGTATAGCTTGATATACGCCTGTGCAGGCGTAGTGATGGCTCTGATTGAGTGACGGCGGGCGAGGCCGATGAGATAGATACGACGTGTTCCTCCTCCTTGTTTCATCCCTCCACGGTAACTTCCTCCGGAATGGAGTCCAAATCGGAGAGGCGCCGACGATGCCTGGCGTGCTTTACCCGAAGCGGCTTAGGCTTCACTGGCACCGGCAGCGGCGTCGAATAAATGATTTCCGGGATATACGTAGGCTGCAACGGAGCCGATGAGTAGAAGATGAATGGCTCCTCATCTTCTGGGTGGATGTATGGGACGGAAAGGAAAGGGGAGCTCGAGCGAATAGGGTCTTCAGGGAGGTGGTAGGGCTCTCCGCGAGCGGTAGCAGTGGCTGTCCCCCAAAGCGACTGTTTTTGCTCCTGCTGTACTCGTACCCACGCCTCGACACGCTTGTCCCCCTCCCGCTTTTTGATAAAGTCCACCCTGGCGACTCGCTGCGCAGGAGACTCGAAGAATGGGAGCTGGCGCCCGACGTTGGTGTACGATGGCGAAGGGATGGCGTTGGACATGGTAGTAGTAACGGATGATGATGGTAGGAGATCGCCCTTATAAAAAAATAAATTGAGCGCCCGCAGTCTGGTTGCCCCTTTATATAGCTGCGGCAAAGGATCGTTGACTGCCCTGAGTCATCCTGTGTTACGAATTACGCATGTCTCCATGATACTGCGAATCTCGCCCGGGAACCGTTCCTGTTCAACTACGACAGACATCTGATTCACAGACGAAGTACTGTAGAACTTTCGAGGCTCTGAACGGAAGAAAGGAACAGGTTCAGCCGGTGGATCCATTTTTAGCCGATCACGTAGAGATTCAGAAACAAGATGGAATTGAATTTCGGTCACGGAAGCAAAAGTTGTTTGCACATTCAATCGTACAGACTTGGGCGCCATTGACCAGTGAACAGGGTGTTACCAAAGGGCCTTGGTCCACTCGGCTTGCTGTCCATCAAATGTGTAGCAAGGGGCCGAGATGCGATGGGACATGTATTACGCCACTCCGGCTCAACTGATAAGATGGACGTGAGATGCTGCGCCAAGAGTGGACTCAGCCTTCCGGAGTTTCTCACCTTGATGCAACCCGGGGCTGCGTATCCAGACGTGATATAACCATTCAGATGAAGAGCTACTCTTCTCAAAAGTGTCGTTTTCCCTCTCAGATCAATTGTCGTCGTATCCGAGAACGGGGGAGGCCGCTGGTATGTCCGATGAGAGAGCAGTACTATTCAAGGAGATCGTCGCCCGCAGGGATGGTAAATCACAGTTAGAACTGGCCCTTGGGACTAGATGTCAAAAGAAGCTTCTCCCGTAAGCTCAGGACTCTCCCAATCAATGGCAGGACCTGTCTGTGTCATATGTTCACCAGTGTTCCGTTCTTTAGGTGGCCAAGAAGCAGCCGAAATGGACCCTGGCTCGGCTGCGAGAAGATTAGCCTTGACCTAGAGGCCGCTGAGGACGGTACTAGAACACCTGAGACGCCCTGAGGAAAGCATAAGAGGTATACTGAGAGAAGTCGACCGGAACCGTCGTCAAGAGTCGACGAAGTCACCAATAAATAGGCAGACGTCGGCAAGAAAACATACCGAGCACGACAACCACGGAGCGGCGCGAGAAGTCTCTGTAATGAAGCGAGTCGTCAACTTGAGGCAAACTTCAACATGAAACGTGCACTTAACCGCTGCACGACGGCAATTCGGAGTCCGGGACGGATACGATCGACGCGTCCGACACGTGATACTGTACAGCCACCCTGAATAAATTCCACTGACAGATGTTTTACCGCTACGACGAAGAACGATACCCATGCAAAATTCTTCACCTCTACCTATGTATCACAGGAGTGCAACTCAATATCATGCAACGAATGGGCGTGGATGACGCGTCCCCAGCGCACAAGAACAATGAGGAATCATCTGCTTACTCATATCATCGCGTCGACCTTCGAACCATGGACGTATCTAGGAAAGTGTCGTTGAACAACCGTGGCTGTATACCCATAGCTGGTCTGTGACGCTGGCCTACAAGATTTAGGGCTTAGTGTGGCTGGGATGGATCTGAAGCACAAGGCTACTCCTGACGATGGGTACAGATGGCTGGTTGTTAAGGTACGTGAAGCATTGCTTAGATTTCTCTTCTCTTAACCGCCATGTATGCGGGATACAGGAACTTTGAAACTACTGCGTTGATCTGTGGTGCGTGAGCCAGATCGTGCATTCTTGTCTTGTGTCGAACGTTCTTCAGGTACAGACAATCCCTTGGGAAAGGCAATGCGCAAGTCTGGCATTCCGCGGGAACACTTCTTTATTTGTAACAAATTTCCGTGAGTCTGGACTGAACCTTTCCAGCCATGGGAGCTCAATGATCTGTTGGTGTAACCATCACGCCCGAATCGTAGTCTCGAAAGCCTGGACTGTCTGGGACGGACTACGTGAATTTAGTACGTCTATTGTATCCGGTCCCGTATTCTCACTCACCCTGTCCTAGTACTTGATGCGCTGGCCCCAAAATATCCTCTACAAAAAGTCAGAAATCCTCCCGTTTGATGTCTATTGGTATGATGCATACTAAAGGACGATATTTATTTCCAGAAATTCCTATGGGACGGTCCCCGGTACTGAAGAACGGAATTTCAATCGATCACGGGGGGTGACGGCGAAATTACTGGAGACGGGCAAGTGTAAAGCGATCGGCGTCAGCAACTTTCCAATCAAGGCGTGCGTCCTACTGTCTACGGTTGTTTGTAAATTTGACTCACCTCGCTCTCCAACAGATCAGAAAAACTCTTTACCACAGCCAAGATCATCCAGGCGGTGAATCAGATTGAGTGAAATGACGCGCATATCTACGTTTCTGAAACACGATCTGCGAGCAAACCGATTGCATCCGTATCCCGTACAAGAAGGTTTAGTGCAGTACTACCATGGGAAGGGTATATTGTTGTCATGGCGTGCAACCCTACGGGTACGGATGTCGTCAGTAAGGATTCGGTCCTAATCGAGTTGCGGAGAAATACGATACTACGCCAACCCAAGTTGTGTTGGTGTGGTATCTCGCACGAGGTGTGGTCACTGTTCCCAAGAGCGCTGATAGAGGCCGACAGAGGGGGGAAAGAATGGTAAGTCTTCCGTTGCTATTATGTATATCGCTAACAGATCCTATCTATGCGTGCTAGCTTCCTGTCTTGAACCCTGAAGATATCCGGAGGATAAGCGTGCTAGATAGGAATGACAGGCTATTATAGTAAGACTTTTGCGTTGAACGGGACGCTTTGGGGTTGTACGTATGAGCAGTTGGATGCGTTTTTCGTTTTCTCTGTCTGGTTTGTTTCCTGATTTTGGGCATAAATGTGGTGTCTGGGTCTTGTCTCATCAGTGAGCTCACTCGTGAGTTTGATTATCCGCGTGTCGAGTCATTTCCGTGTCAGGTTAACTTTCAAAGGTGTCTTTCTATACTCCGTGTCCGCTCTTGAAAGACAATTCACTTTTCCGAAGCGCGCTTACATCGCTCGGTAATTTACGCTTGCGGCATTTTAGCTTGGACTTTACGTATCGCCGAACACAGCGTTTACATCATCTCGTGAAATATAGCTTGCTGCGTCTCGACCTCCAAAAATCGCTGCGAGTTGCGATTGCGAATGAATTCTTGAAAAGGAGCACAATTAACTTACGACCTTCAATATACGACGATTTTCTTGTTTGGAAACGGCGCCAGATTATATATATCAAAGGGATCTAAGTGCCGTCCGTGCTTGGTCTATCGCTGCATACGATGCTGGTGCTTGACTGTCTCCTCCCGACACTGATGCTTCTTGAGCCAAACCAGTAACAGCAAGGTGTCATCATCTGTCGCCCAAATTAAATTGTGCTGTTCGTCATTTGGATGTGGTTGTCTGTGAGAAAAGGACAGGAAAATGCTATGACTTTGCTGTAGACATGGATGTATCTTGACTGCAGCAGTGGCCAGCAGAACATGCAGACTATCCTCTCCAGAAAGTAAGTAAATAAGTCAACGCGAAAGCACGGTGATAGCTAGCTTTGTGAGGATAAAGCTGTAAAGATTCAAGACAGACATTTGACACTTGGTCAAACTTTACGGGTACATTGTGCCGGAAAGGTATTTTTACACCGGGCCTGGCACAGCTTGCATCGCGTATGCTGTACGCGGAGTGGGAGCCGTTTCCAAATTCGGATGATAGAGTTTGTTGCTGTTTGTCAGCAGGACCAGACGATCATCATCTGAAGCGGGTCAACTACTTGCATGTGCCATCCCACGAGCCCTTTTACAGTCCTGGGTCGACTGTAGTATTACTAGTGTTATACGCCAGAATTTTCTTCCGAATTTCGTCTCATCTGCTTCATCTGGCCCCCTTATCTGTTGCTAATGTCAAGGCGCAGTCATAATAGCTACGCGCAAGAGAAGCGATTATCCAAATATCGGGTTACGGATGATGAACTATTCAAGTGCGCTTTTCCCCTTTCTCAATGCTCTCCAACTTGATATTTCCCTCCTAGCTATGTTTTACGTGTATCGTGGGTACCACTCCCTGTATCTTCCCAGATGGGTCTTTACTGGCCTTCAGATTCTTGAGTTATCTATTGATTCCCAAGACAACCGAAACAACAAGCAATGCAGTTTCTGAATCTAAGGAGCGCGAACACATATCAAGACTTTCTGCTTTATCCAACTTTTCCATAGGCGATATATTCAAGGACATCCGAGAAGGGCCAAAGAGTGTCAAGTTTCCAGAGAAGCTGTTGAAGGTGCTGGAGCAGAAACTGCAAGACATTGCAATGGGGAAGGATGCTGGGTGTGTGTCGCTGCTTCTCCTGCTCATGAAAGTACTGAGTCGATGTCCTAGTTATTCTGACCAACTTGTGCGGAGAACGATGGCCAAGTTCTACGGAATGTTCATGGTCGACAGCTTCAAGCGTCAAATGAAAGAGAACCGCAAAATCGAGGAACTTATCCTCATGTTCGCTACGCACGCTACTGGGGTTCTAAAGAAGGAGCCAACCCTTGCCGGGGAAGGCTGGAAGCTGGAACTAAACAATCAGATCGCTCTCTTCATCAAATTGCTCCGGGAATGCCTTCGGAATCTAAGTCACGTAACGCCAGAGCTGCTTTCGCGACTAGATATGTATACAGCTAAGCTCGCGCCTGCTCAGTCGGCGAGCGACTCTGGATACGATTCATCTTCGACCTCTCGGGATCGCGATTCGACGTCCTCGGTGTCAGTTAGTACTAATATATCAGACATGGAGTTAGTCCGCATCGTCGCTGGTCTGTTTAAAGTATCAGATTCTGCAGTTCAGCAGGAGATTGATCAGATGAAGAGCATATGTACTGACAAAGCCGCTCTTACGGACCTCAAAGTGCGTCTACTTAGACTTTGACATCCCATTTATAATCTAATTTCTTTTCAGACGTGTCTGAAGAACATCAATGCCGGGGTTGCTTTTCCTGGGCGAAGAGACGATTTCGACACAGATGCTGCCTGGCAGCATTGGAAGACTTTGGAGACCACTCATCTACAGCAAATGATGGTCGCAATGATTCAATACAACCCGGAGCTGGCAAAGTCAACCCCGTCAGACGTTTCACCTTCCACAAGGCGGCCTGGATCTGTTTATGCACCCCTGGATACCCCGAGTGCTGCAGCTCGGACTCCTTCGGTAAGCAGCCGACGCTCTTTATATGGTGCGCTCAGCAATGGGGACTTCAATGGAGACGCAACCGACATAGACGACGATGATATCCAGGTTGGCCATCACTTCACGTACATTCCCCCCAATCCGAAGCGCTTTTACAAGAGGCTGTTAGAAATATGCCTGATAGCAGACCTCGAAGTCATGCTCAGTCCTGAGGTAGACGATAACGATGAGGTCTCTTTAGGCATCCTCTCCGCACCGCATATTGACCTTTTGAATGAATGCGCCATGCGATGGCGCATAGGACATTCTTATCGAGCAGCGTGCTTCCTCGATTTAGTCCGACAATTCTACGAACGTGGTGATGTTCCGTTGGAGTGTATACCGGAAGGTCTGCAAAACATCGCAAAAGCTATGAATGACTTGGACTTGGAAAGGTGGCCGACACAGGACGTAAGACTTCTCTTCTCTCCTAAAGTATATGAGTCCAACACTAATTTTCATTATCAGACGGAGTATCTCTCGGGTATTTATGGGAACCTGTTCAACATCTTCTTATCATCGTTGTACCATGCCATGGATGATCTTGTCAAGCTCAAGCCGTCGGATATAGAGCCTTACTTGTCCGTGCTAGAACACGTACGAGACAGCGGATTACTCGAGCGGTTTGATGTTGACATCAATGTGCGGTTATCTGACGTTCAAGAACGAATACGACAAGTGGCTGGCGAGTTCTATGAAAGGAAGATGCAGGAGTTGAGCTCTGCGCCTGGGGTTAATCGCGCACTTCCACTGTTGCTGATGACGGATGAGATCGAGAAGTCGGCTAAGCTTCTGGATAAACGATTTCCTGAGCCTATATTAGGGTACGCCGCCTCTAGCTTCTAACGATGCATCCTCAGTAATTGTGTAGTCAACTCGATCTGGTATCGTTGATGGTCGAAGTACAAATACCGCGTTTCATCGCAGATTTGAACAATTCCCAGAAGCGACTGTTTGAGTCCTCTATGAATGGACCAACACCGGATGTTCCGATACAAGACATCTTTGCGCTGTACCGGCGGACAAAGACACTTCTAGGGATGTTTACCGCGTTCTGTCCATCGTAAGTGTAACATTGCGACGTCTTTGACGCTTCGTTCAAGGATGTACAGGGGTCACATTGAGTTCGACATGAACATGTTCTTTGAGCCCTATGTGCGGCAATGGCTCTTGAATACCGATAGCAAAACTGGGAACTGGGTTGAAGCGGTAAGTTGATGATGGATTGTATGTAGTGCATATTACTCATCTACTCATGGCTAGGCGATCGCTGCTGATAAGGTAATGTAGCTCCTATTCTATTATGTTCTTATGTTTCAACTGAGCCCTATATAGTTTGAAGCGGAAGATGCAGAAGGACATAGTTCCTCGATTGTCGACTTGTTTGACTCTCTACGAAGCCCTATAAACTTCTTGCAAGATCTGGAGTGGGAGGATGACTACCAAGGCGCACGGTTCTTCACAGCGCTGTCTAAGGTATTCACTTTGTCTACGATGCTTCATGAAAGTTATAGTGATTGTATTTTATTTAGACTATTTCGAAAGCGGTCGAACAGTACTGCCGAAGCGTGGAGAGCCTCTTTCTGGCAGAGATGTTCCCGCGCCCTACTGACTATCTGCAACCTCAAAAATCATCAGCTTGGCTAGAGAAGGCGCGACAGCTTGCCATCACAGGAGAGAAGAAAGTCGAGCCTTTCAACTTCCAGCCTCAATCGTGTGTCAAGTTGAACAATGTTGAGGCAGCCCGGCGATTATTGGACAATATGTACAACCAGATGGAGGCGGACAAGCTTGCTGATGTTATCACAGAAAGTGCTCCTCCCGTGCCTGACAAAGTAGAACGGGAACGATTTTTGTTTACGGTCAAAATTGTGATCGCTGAGGGTCTTGTTCCGATGGAATCGAGTCCTGCGTCGAAGCTCGATACCTTTATCACGTTGAGTGATGAGGCGGGGAATCGATTGGCGAAGACTCGGACAATTTATGAGACGACAAATCCGCGCTGTGAGTTTGATTTTCAACACTTTCTTTGGTATCTTGTACTAACGAGCTTTTTGTTAAATAGGGGATGAGACGTTTGATATATCTGTGGACAAACCTCTGTGGTTGATGGTCAGCGTACGGGATCGTGCGCTAATAGGGAAACATGACACCGTTGGACGGGCATATTTGTGTCTCGATCCTCGGCGGTTTGGAGACTTTTTGGCCCATGATCTTTGGATGGACTTGGATACTCAAGGACGGGTGTTGGTCCGAGTTAGTATGGAGGGTGAGAAGGATGACATACAGTTCTACTTTGGGCGCGCGTTCCGCTCTTTAAAGCGGGCTGAAGCAGATATGCTTCGCATCTTCATCGACAAGGTTGGTTTCATAATATGTGTAGATACGTTATTAGCTGACGTCCTGATAGATGTCACCATTTATAAGACAATGTCTCTCACGGAGTGTGGTGAAAACACTGATTAAAGGCGGCAATCTTAGCTTGGATTACAATCGTGCTCTAGACAATGTTACGGCGCTGTACCGGTCTGCGATTGGGACGTCTGGGAGTGATGTGCAGATACCACTACCTCAGACCGAGAAACCTCGAGTGAGGCCGGAGGAGCTGACGGATGTGGAGATCGAGCAAGCTATATTGCCTTTGTTTGACTATTTTGATGCTAACTTGCAAACGCTCAACACGTATCTGAGCGATACGGCGAAGGAAAAGGTCATGACCCGTGTCTGGAAGGAATTACTCAACGTCATCGAGGGATTGCTCATTCCACCGCTATCCGAGGTGTCAAGCGACATGAAGCCTCTCAGTGATAAGGAGGTTGATATTGTCTTCAAGTGGCTGAAGGTGAGGTCTCTTGTCGTTCTCATTTGCACACTTTGACATTTCTTTGGTAGTTCCTACGGGACTACTTTTATGCCGGGGGTGAAGGGCCCGTTCCATTGGAGGTACTTCAAAACCAAAAGTACCGAGATGTCGTTTCCATACGGCTATACTATGATTGGCATACGTAAGTCGAGACTTATCGCCAAGTGCTTGGTTTTTGATGATTGTTGGGCCACAGGGATGCGTTGATGGAAGAATGCGTGCGGATGATGCAACAGAGTCTGAACTCGAGTCCTACAATGAAAAAACGAGCAAAGAGCGTATACTCCCAACGGAATCTTGGCACGATCAAGGAGCGGAAGAAGGAAAAGCGTCAGGAGAAGGAGGTCCCCAACGGAGAGACGATTATGCAAATTTTACGAATGAGGTGCGATTATCGTTGGGCTGGATTGGGTTGTACTGATATAGGTTTTGTTGGCCGACAGGCCGGGCACCTCAGAGTTTATCGCCCAGCAGCTACAGATCATGTCACAGATGCAAGCCGAACAAGAGCAACGGGCCAAGGAGATGGAGCAGCGGAGGTTGAAGAGGCCTTCGCAACGAGCTCCTCCTGTGCCGCCGTTACCTTCATGAATGGGGGAATTTATCGCACTGACTGTTTATATACCTTACACCCTATACCGCTTGCATGTTTTCTTTTGTCTGTACATACACATATAATGGGACATTTGTATCACTCTTTGCAAGTGGCAATCGTACTCTGAGCGAAATGTTAGGGAACCGATTGCCAGGAATCCGAATGCAGTGGACATCTGATGACTATCGGCTTGGCCATAACAACATCTGGCTCTTGTGCCATCAGCGGTAAGCCCAACGCGGTTTCGTATGGTACAAAATTCAATAGGCTGTTCACTTGGTTGTTATCCTCTGATCCAAAATGGCCGCTATCAACAGCTCGTTAGACCTGCGATCAAGATGACTTGGGTATCTGAGCTCGAATTTCGGTTCTTGCGTACCTTCCTGATATGAGTAGTGTACCTGATTGGAACTTTGCTCTCGCATTCGCGACGGGCTTTGGTATTTTGTTGTCGACTGGGACGGCTATATAAAGTCGTTTTGGATTGAGGATGATAAACCATGGCCGGAGACGTATACCCTCACTGTCTATTTGACTGCACCTTGGTAGAAACTTGTTTGAAGCTTTGGCGAGAATTTCTTTCTAGTGTATGCCTCGTCATTGTAGACCCTCTTCTTGCTAAGTATGAGACCATCAGAGGTTCTTGCCACGTCAAATTCGCGGAAATTATGTCAAATATGTACCGTTTAGGTGGTAATTTATGCTATCTGGCGGGAGCTTTGGGGGCTTCTCGTGGCCAGGGAAGACAAGAAATTGATAATAATATCGTCCAACTCAATGACAATTTCATCCCTGAAATGGAGGTCAACTTCATATAAGGAATCCATAAACTTGTTATCGCCAACACGTGTTCCCGATTGGGTACATAATTCTAATTAGGAAGGTATGCGAACAGCCGTATTGAAGCTCAGATATACAAGTCACCTTGATAGTGAGCCTCAAGCCGGGTTTTCAAGAAGATACGCTGGAGATGTAGCGGCTTTAGGAGATTCCGTAACGCTGGACGGTGGATATAAACCAAGGCCTCCTAAGAGTGACTTGTTCATGTGCCCCCGCAAAACGTCAAATCCCTGCAGTGAAACGTGATGGTTAATTGGGTGGATGTCCTGTAAGTACTCACGAGTTGTATTTTCACTCAGGAGCTGATCGTTACCGTAGATGGTGTACGTGTTTTTCCAAAAGACATTTGGTACATTATATTCAATTAACCGACATAGGTTTGACGGGTCTGGTTAACCTAGGGTGAGCTAAGCCCCTCCCCCCTTCTCCTAAATTCAGAGTTCCCAGTTTCTCGATATCGGCGTGGATGTCCGAAGTGAATGTGGACGTTCCCATGTCGGATTTTTGTGCGGTTCTCGCGACTGGAATCGTGAATCTGCTGGGGGCGTGTGTTTATCGCCAGCTGATCGTCGAGGTTGCTCTTGGGGTGGCTGGTGCCCTCGATTTAGCGATTGCATGGAGGATTCGTCGGGCCTGGATTGGGAGGGGTGAGAGGGATGGGCTAGTACCGAGCCATCTCGACGAGAAGCAAGGAGGCTAGGCTAGGACGCGTAGTTAGATAAATGACTCATCAGAGCCATCACCGTCGGCATTCACCAGCCACTACACAAATCCGTGCAAGGCTGTGCAGCACATAAGGAACGTGGGTCTGGATCCATCGTTCCTCGAACATTCACGAATCTGAAGCGTCCTACATATATGCTAACCTCTGGGCATTTTGCCGACTCTGCCCGAGCCGGACGACCGTTAGAACTCCTGAAATTTCGAGAAAAGGTGGACGGAATAAGATTCAAGTCTGCGGATGGAGTTTGTGCCGTGTGGAGAATCGCTTGTTTTTCGTTTACGCTACCATCCGAATACTAAGGGAACGGAGTGGTGATGATGACGGCGAGACCCCAAAGAGGCCAGGGGAGCCTGGGAGACCCCAGATTTGATCAGATTACGCGATTGTATAAAAGGTACCCGGGACCCTCTCCTCCTCTTCGTTCATTACCACCACCTTCAATTCTACCCATCGTCTCATACTTCTGCAATCATCATGGTATTGTCTCTTCATGACTTCCGTATCGTCTATACTCATTCATCGTAGGTCAAAGTCGGCATTAACGGGTGCGCTTTCTTTGGGACGAGATTTCTTGGTAATATCTGATTGGGCTCCACCTCCTTCGCAGATTTGGTGAGCATTCAGTATTTGAAAGCCTAACACAATCGTCTAACGACACATACAAGGTCGTATTGGCCGTATCGTCCTCCGAAATGCTCTCCAGAACCCTGAAATTGAAGTCGTTGCTGTAAACGAGTGCGCTTTCTTCCCTTCTCTACTCAACGAATGTTCTAAGTGCATATATGCAGCCCTTTCATCGACCTTGAATACATGGTCTGCTTCCGTTTTGCTCCGCAAACTCGGCATGTCTCACTCTAGGCCTAGGTCTACATGTTCAAGTACGATTCGGTCCACGGACGATTCAAGGGTACCGCCGAAGCCAAGGACGGCAAGCTCTACATTGAGGGCAAGCCTATCACCGTCTTTGGCGAGCGTGATCCCGCTGCCATCCCATGGAGTTCTGTCGGGGCTGAATACGTCGTCGAGTCCACCGTATGTATCTTAACTTTTTGTCTGTCAGGGCGGTGTAACGAATCTTCAATTTACAGGGTGTGTTCACTACCACTGAGAAGTGGGTTATTTTTCCTCCGTTTTGTGATCGGATGAATGCGGGGTACTGATTCCGGTCGATAGGGCCTCTGCTCACTTGAAGGGTGGTGCCAAGAAGGTCGTTATCTCTGCGCCTTCTGCTGATGCCCCCATGTTCGTTGTCGGTGTCAACCTCGACGCTTATGACCCAAGCTACAAAGTCGTACGTCAATCTCGATTAACTGCCAACGTCGGTACTTCACAGTTTCTACAGATTTCCAACGCTTCCTGCACGACAAACTGTCTAGCTCCTCTCGCCAAAGTCATCCACGACAAGTTCGGTATTGTAGAGGCTTTGATGTCCACCATCCATGCTACCACCGCCACCCAAAAGACCGTCGACGGTCCTTCCAACAAGGACTGGCGTGGAGGCCGTGGTGTTAACAACAACATCATCCCTTCTTCTACTGGTGCCGCCAAGGCTGTCGGAAAGGTTATTCCTTCATTGAATGGAAAGCTCACGTACGTCCTTACGCCCTTTGCGTCTTCATCCACTGACTGTATACTACTGTATACTAGCGGTCTTGCCTTCCGAGTGCCTACGTCTGACGTTTCCGTCGTCGATCTTGTCGCCCGCATTGAAAAAGAAGCCTCTTACGATGACATCAAGGCTGCCATCAAGGAGGCTGCTGCGTCTGGTCCCCTTAAGGGCATTATCGAGTATACTGAAGACGCTGTCGTCTCCACCGACTTCGTCGGCCACTCTGCCTCGTCCATCTTTGATGCCAAGGCGGGCATCCAACTCAACAAGAACTTTGTCAAGTTGGTGTCTTGGTACGACAACGAGTGGGGTTACTCGCGCCGTGTCTGCGATCTCTTGGTGTTCGCTGCTACCCAGGACAAGAAGGCTGGATTGTAGATATGGAGAACCAGATAGTTGTTCACTGACAGATACTTACCATTTAGACGAGACAGTGTCGGCAGAAGAAAATGAAAGAAATAATTGTGTTTTAGTTTCAATAATATTCCACATTTGTACAATTGACGAGGTTTTCTGTCCAGGATTCCTGTAGTGTTGATTCCAGAGTGGTGCGTTCAATTTGACAATCAAAATCCAAAATCCTGAACTCAATCAAATCTGAATTCTGTTACTGTGATTGACATGACTTTTGTGGATGTACAAGCCCTGCCTAGGTTGGTGACCTGTCTACTCATGCAAGTAAGAAAGCTGGAGTTAATGGGCTAAGTATTTCTGGAGAGAAATGTAAAATGTACACTGATGACAGGGTGAGTCTCATCGGAGGATGAGCGAACTGGGCCCAGGACGAGATGTCAATTTGTGTATACGTTGGACTGTAAGATTTTGATTCGGGGATGGGGGAAACCAACGGCCGAAGGGTAAGCAGGTGGGAAAGGGCTGAGTTGTCGAGAGTCCCGAAGTCGTCGCATTTTTCGAATCAAACACAACAATTACGATTGAGCGAGGGTGATTTTTTAATAGTAATCTGGTGTCAGGTTTAGATTCTCGAAAAAACCTAAAACCCCATCCGCAGTTTTTCAGTAAGTGGCTGTGTCAAGGCCATGTGTTTATCACGTGGACGAGCGCGATCGTTAATTGGGTCGTGAGTTGAGGAGCACGATGTATGTCTTGGTACGTTTACTGCATTTAATGCTCTATGTGAACTATCCATCAACAGAAGCATCTTTCACTCCAGTGGTTTCTTCTGATAACGAGGAGTCCTGCCAAAGCTTGTCTTTTTGCACACAAGACTGTTTTGATTGGACATCAGTCTTTGCAAGCTTTGCTTAATGGCGACATTGACTCTGTTATGTTTTATCCACAGAAATTACTAAACACTCCATATCTCTGCGGGCCTGTGTAAGATCATGATGTGCTCTTGGCTGTGGAGCATGAAAACTGTACTAATTCAATCATAAACAATATTGTAACAATATTGTACTACAAAGTTTCATACATTTATTCTTGTGGCTGTTGTATCTAATAAAATGACCCATCAGAGGGAGAGAAACACATAAAAAACATGTAGCAAGCAAAAAGTATCAAAGGGTGTATTATGTTCAATATTATGACATTGGTAACCCAGTTGAATAAATAAGGGTTGGTTATTGAATACCACTATACTGTTGATAAACCATGTGATATTCTTACTATTCATGGCTTCCAGAAGGTAGACATCAAGGTCCTGACAGTCTGTGAGGTGGTTTCCAATGTTGTATTTGGAAAGTCCACTCAAAGCTATGCTTTTCATATTGTATTTGGAAATGTATCGAAGCTGTGGAAAGATCACCCAAGCTGTGGAAAGATCACCTGAGCTGTGTGGAAAGCTTGTTCACAGTTGTGGAAAGGTCTTTTAAGCTGTGTTGTATTTTGAAAGCTTGCTTGAAGCTGTGCTTTAATATTGGTTGCATTTAGAAATCTCACCCAAAGCCAGGCTTTTCATATTGGTTGTAAGATATGTATATGGTCAATCCCAATAATCATTTCCACTCTGACATCATTGAATATGTTGAATCTGGAAACCTCACTAAGCACCATCACCTGGACATGTATATAAAGCTGCAACATGAATCCAAATCCTAGAAATCATCCCTACTTTTTCTTACCTTACACTCAAGATCTCTCCTTCTATGTCTTCACCACAAAGGCCTGTATTGATAGACCATTTGCATGATGTACTCAACAATACCTTGCCTCCAGTATTCTTGATGCTGCCTATGAGAGGACCATGCATTCATATACTAGCATGCAGATGCGACTGGTTTTCTCCATCTGCTGAAGATGTGAGCCAATATTTCTGGATAATGTCTTCACCATGCTCACAAATTTGTAGGTGCAAAAATGCACATGCAGTCATCTCATTCACATGCATGTCAACTATCTGTCCAAGTTCGTCCATCATTGCCTTACCACTGGCTGTGTGGCCTATGTTCAAAAGGTGCACTACATCCCCTCCCAGAAGGGAAACAACACTGATACAGATTTTTAGACACCTTATACACAAGATTGCACATGCATGGCCCCCCTTTCTAGCCATTATTTGGCCATGAATTTGTGTTGATTGCTTGGGCCTTTTCTGCCAGTTCTTGCATCCAACACAATGCAAGATGCCTGGGATGTCAACTAAGCTAATGACAGAAGCTTTCCTACCAATCCATCCATCTTCACTTTCACTGCTGTTTCACCAATGCTGTTACAATTTTTACCCCTCTTTCGACCCTAACCCCAGATGTTCTCTTACTATCATTGAATTGGCATCTAACCCCCCACTTGTTCGCTTTGCTCACCTTATTACCACCACCCAGTTAGGACTTCTCCTTGTACTTACCATTTGTTATTACTCACATGTACCATCCATTCTCACCGGTCACTTCTCTCTGAACAAACACCATCGCCACACATTGTACAACAGTAGTATATGAACCATGTATTTAAGTAGGATGCTCTCACTGGTATAAACCAGCTTCGAGCTAAGTTATATTATACCAACTTATGCACCAGCTCATATCTCTCACTAAGACCTAAGGACTTAGCCCCACTACTGCACCTTACAATACACACCAGGGCTACTTGAACACGAAGTAACCAGTTGTTTGTCATTGTTAGGAGTCACATGGAGTTTGGGTCTAACAATTAGCTTAAAGCTTCCCTACCCTCTTTTCTTTACATGCTTGCTGTGAAAGAAAAGACCATATGTCCTCAGAAAACACCAGCCTCACCCTCCTAACCATCCCTGCTGTTATTGGGCTTCTAGCCCTAGCAGCCATCTGTTGGTATTATTACCAAGTCATCGTTAGTTGTCTCCTCCCATTCATCCACCTCTTCAATCGCTTCTATGTTGTATTCCCATGCTGAGTGGGGCTTGGCCCCAATGTCCGAGGAGCAGGACTGAACCTCTCTCCACATCCAGAAGTTGAGTGGGACCTGGAAGAGTCGATTCAACCCAGCCCACCTCCTTCCCAGCCACCAACACCATACCCCTGAGCTGGTCACACCTACCCCTCCTCCCCAGGTTCCACTTCTGTCATCCCACTCCCAGATCCTCCTGCTGATACCGCTAGCTGAGATTTAGAAAGCAATGCCACTGTGCAAGCCAACACCTTCTGTGCTGAGCTTGCCCAAGCTGCCCTTTGGACTCATGACAGAAGACACAGACACCGATGCACAATGATATGCACAGGAGGTACGAGTGAGCGACCCAAGCAGCCTGAGGCTGGACCCTCAGGGGTATGATGTTCAACCGATACCATCTGCCCTTCAACTACTCTGACCTATTGCCCGTACCTGGTCAGACAACTGTCGCAGGTGAGCCAGTCATCTTCAGGAATGTATGCATCAGTGAGCCCAGGGGCAGACCTTGCTGGCCAGCCAAGAACATGGACAGCAGTAGCTCAGTCAAGCTCACCTTTGTCACCTCTGCTGGAACTCCCCAGCCCCTTGTGGCTCACAACCCAGACCCCTTTGAACCTGCCAATAACAACCCTCCCTTTTCCAATCACACCACTGCCTATGACAACAACAGAGCAAGCATATGCTCCATTGTTGATGTACCATGAGCCTCAACCAGCACCATTACCCCAGCACAACCCAGTCCACCCAAGTCCAGCTCCAGTGACAACCTGGACCCTGTCATTCCTCCCCATGAGGATGACTCTGATGGAGGAATCAGTTCTGATGCCAGCAGGGCTGGAGCCTTCCCACAGGCCACTCGACACAACCTCACCTATGGCTTCCCCTTGTCCAGGGTCGACCTCGACGATATCGAGGCACAGGCTGGCGACCCTGGTGACACCTGAATGGGACAACATTGAAGTATATATACATGAAACCAAGCTGAAGAATAAGAAGGAATGGCTGATCCCCACAATGGCAGAAGAAACATGGGAGCAGTATCTCGATTTAGCAGTAGGAGAATATAGGTATTTGCAACAGTATGTAGCCACCATGCTGATCAGAGAATGATCCACAGTCTGAGATCAGACCCTAACCATGTGGGGTCTGCTTAATCAGGCCAAGGAACACCGTGGATATAATCAACCAGCAGACCCAGATCCCCTTTTTCATCAGCATCTGTGCCACAGCAGGGCTGGAAGCTGCGGGACCCTTGCAGGCCCAACCACCCATACAGCATGGAATAGAGCAGCAGAAACTGGCAGCCAATCAACCTGAGAAGCCCAAGAAACCTGAGCCGCCGTCCTGGGGCTCAGTCGGCACCTGGGAATGAGAACAGATCAATCAAAAGAACATTTGGGACGCCTGAGAAGTGCTTCACATGGCCCTCACAGCAGCTACTGACACACAACTGGCACCTGGCTGGAAGCCTGGTGACATGCTGGGAGGTTCCCCACATCCCTCTGTGCATGACAAACTCACATCACTCCAGGAACCCCTGGGCAGACCCCCAGGCTGGCCCAGTGACAACCCTGCCCCTGAGATGTTATCCACCAACCCCCAATTGAATGTCAAACCCATCCTCATCAAAACCCCTGACCCCTTCATGGGAAAAGCCAATGACATATGCCGATTCATCTGCAACTGTGAACTTTACTTTCAGACCTTCACTGGGTTCTTTGCTGATGGCAACAAAATTATATTTGCCATCTCCCACATGGAAATGAAGGCAAAGAACTGGTGGGTCAGCATCCAGGAAGAACTCTACTCCTGCTCCTGCCTCCATCACTGTTTCCCGACCTGGCTTGATTTCAAGGACATGCTGAAAACCCAATTCAGTGACCCGGTGGTAACAGAGAAACACCACTAGGCCATGACTGAGCTATGATGGAACATCAGTGCTGAAATGGCAGTCAAATACTTCCAGAAGCTTGAGGACCTTGGCCAGAAGGCCGAGCTCATCCATGACATGGGCAAAAGGGAGCAGATGACCATAGCCATGAAGAGGGGTGTTCCCTGCACCATCCATAACAAGATCACTGACATGGGGATCTTGCTTCCGAATGGCTATCACGAATGGAAGGAACAGATCATCCAAGGAGATGAGGCCAGACAGAGATTGAAGGTTGTTGACAACATGATAACTTGACCCACTGCCTCTGCAAGGCCACCACTGCTTACAAGTGGATGAGCTCCAGCAACAATGCCCTCTCTCGGTGACAGGAAGACTGGGACAGGCATGACCTATGGCAGACAGGGACAGCTGATGGACATGGATTGACTTAGCACCAGAACTGTGGGCCTATGCTATAATTGCAACGAGAAGGGGCACTTCACCTGCAACTGCCCAAAGCCGAAGAAGCCATACTCCTGACCACCACACCCACCCTGCACTAAAGTGCAGATCCACGCCACCATCAAATGACTTGAAAATGAATACACTACCACCACCGAGGAGAAGACACCCTCGACCAGTGGCATTGAGGAGGTAAAAGATTAGGCCGATGAGCAAGCGATTCTGCTTGATCAGCCATGAATGAAATTAGCTCTAGTACATCGACAACTACATGTAAAAATACTTATGATATGCCTGTAGTCTCCACACATTCGAATATACCCCTTTTGACATCAACACAGAGTTCTGAAGAATTGCAGAAGGGACAATTGTGGAAGAAGCCAGGTAAGCATGCCATGACCATCACAGGGACTGTACAAGCACCACCTGCAGAAGCCCTCTGATCAACTCCTGAGGGCATGGCTGAGGTGACCCTGACCATGGCAGAAGAGTTAGCATGGGAGCCCTTCCTACTGGTCACAAACGTCCCAGCAAGCAAGAATAAGACCACTACCCCAACTAGTGAAGGGGGCTGAACAGAGGCCTGCACACCCCATACAATACCCTCCACCACTTCCTGTGTACAGATCCCAGCCCTCCACTTTCCCTATTCCATCAACAAGAATGGTAACTGGACAATGAAGTCCTGGGATCATGCCACTGGCAACATTGTCAAACTCATAAGTGACGACCACCCTCCCGAGCCAGCCACTTCCCCCAAATATCCACATGACCCAAGGGAGTGGCTCAGACCTTGGAGTGCTGAGTGGACCTGGCAGAGTTTTTACACCTCGCTCCCAGCTGCCAAGGGCACCCTCCTTACCTGGATCCACAAGACTCACCAGTGAGAGGTAACTGATGACCTCGTTCAGTGACTCCAGCAATCGAAACAGTCAACAGCCCTTGAATGGCTTGAAGAACTCAAAGGGCCCTGACAATACATACATGCTGCCCAATCCCATGGAAAGGACCTCATCACTGCCATACAGCTTAAGACTCTAGAGAAATGCCAAGAACTCTCTGCTACCACCCTGGTAGACAGTGGGTGCACTGGGAGCTCAATCAATAGGGCCTTTGTCGACAAGTATAGGCTGATCACATGACCTACCACTCACCTGATCCCCATCTTCAATGCCAATGGAACCCAGAACTGTGCAGGGGAGATTACCACTTATGTTGAGCTGCAGATGAAGATCGGTGATCACATTGAGCATATAGATTTAGCCATAACCAACCTTGGGGACAAGGACCTCTTCCTCGGACATGATTGGCTGAAGCATCATAACCCCCTGATTGACTGGGGGGCAGGATGCATCATATTCGGCCATTGTTAGGATTGTGCCAATAGAAGAGAAGACGGAATGCACGTAGCAGAGTCTGTGGAGTGCATGTGCCCTTGGTGAAGCTATTAGCAATGTCACCCTTGGGTCGAGGGCTAGAGTGGATTGTGGATGGAGTCCATGGTGTTGATACTACTGGAGTAAGGGTTAGTTCCACAGAGTCGGAGTCTGTGGAATATGGTAGAAGTTAGAGGATGAGGCATGAAGGCCTGAGAGAGAGAGTATTGGGCTGAACCAAGATGATATTCAAACTGAGGTAGGTACTACTAGAGCTACGGTTTATATACTAGAGCAGAGTCCATGGAGTCAGGGTCTAGGTAATGGGTCTGGAATAGTCTGTATCTAGAGGAGTTGAGGAAACCTGTGGACTCTGATATAACACCTATTCGCTACCATAGTGGAGTCTAGATATGATAAATGAATTATGTGAAATTATTAGTTGAAATATGAAAGGAATTTGATAAGGAAGAATGGAGAGCGGAGTCCATGGAGTTTGGTTGGGGTATGCGATTGGTCTTGAAGTCAATGGCCACGGAGTCCACGGCATGATCGTTACAGCCATTGCCAGTGCAATTGCTTAATACTCACCCTGCCAGATGCAGATGAAGACCATTGGGACGAAGAGCTGGAGGAGGGGGACACAATTCTAGTGATAGACATGACAAAGGAAATACAACTATGTGCCCATGTCGCCAATGACTTGGCTGCCAAGGCTCACAAGGTGAAGCCTGAAAGGACGTTCAAGGAACTGGTCCCCAACTGGTGTTGGGACTTCCATGACCTGTTCTCAAAGGAAAACTTCGATGAACTCCCACCATGCAAACCATGGGACCACACAATCAAACTTGTCCCTAAAGCCAAGTCCACCCTCGACTGCAAAATCTACCCCCTATCGCCCAAGGAACAGACCAAGCTTGACCACTTCCTTGACAGGAACCTCCTCACCAGGAGGATCCAACCCAGTAAATCGCCAATGGCCTCCCCCTTCTTCTTTGTCAAAAAGAAGGATGGAAGGTTATGACCCATTCAAGACTACAGAAAGCTCAACAAGATGATGATCAGGAACTGATATCCACTCCTGCTGATCTCGGAACTGATGGACAAGCTGAAGGGAGCCAAATACTTCACCAAACTGGATGTGTGGTGGGGGTACAACAATGTACATATCAAGGAGGGAGATGAGTGGAAGGCAGCATTTTGCATGAATCGTGGACTATTCAAACCCACTGTCATGTTCTTTGGTCTAACTAACTTGCCTGCCACCTTCCAGTGGATGATGAATGACATCTTTAGAGACCTCATCACCACTGGGAAGGTCACCATCTACCTCGACAACATCCTTATCATGTCAAAGAGGCATGACGAACATTGACAACTGGTCTGACAAGTCCTAGCCACACTACAGAAGCACAAGTTATACCTGAAGGCCAAAAAATGCAAGTTCAAAATGCTGGAAACTGAATACCTGGGGGTAATAGTCAGTGAGGGGTCTATTAGGATGGATGAGGTGAAGATGCAGGGAGTAATGGAATGGCCAATGCCAACCAGGAAGAAGGAGCTTCAATCATTTCTGGGCTTCACCAACTTCTACTGGTGCTTTGTCAAGGACTACAGTAAGGTGGTCCAACCAATGACAAAATTAACAGGGAAGGAACCCTGAGCATGGGGGGCAGTGCAGCAGCAGGCATTCGAGGAGCTGAAAAGGCAACTAGCTCGGGACATCATCCTCACCATACCAACCGATGATGGGAAGTTCCAAATCGAAGCGGACTCGAGTGAGGGAGCAATTGGAGCAGTCCTCTCCCAGCAGCAAGGGACACTATGGCGACCAATCACCTTTCTCTCGAAGGCGCTCTCAGTCACAGAGCACAACTACAAGATCTACGATAAAGAGTTGCTCGCCATAATGCATGCCCTCTCAGAATGGAGACACTACCTCATGGGTGCCACACAGACATTTGAGGTCTGGTCTGACCACCAAAACCTCCAATACTTCTGCCAGCTGCAGAAGCTCAACCAATGACAAGCATGTTGGGTGATGGAACTGGCTGAGTACCACTTCACACTACATCACAAACCTGGCACTGCCAACTGAAAGGCAGATCTTCTCAGCCAACATGCCAACCATGACCAGGGGGGAGATGACAACCGAGAAACGGTCATACTACCAGACATCTTCTTTTGAGCCATCATAATGCCAGAAGAGAGAGAAATGGAGGACAGAATACGAGAAGTGACAAAGCAGGTAGTTGACTGGGATGCTGGGATAGCAGAGTCACTGACGCATGAGCATGGGGTAACCAGGTGGGACAGCCTACTCAAATATGATGGGAGGATCTACGTTCCAAAGGATGCAACACTCCGAGGTGAGATCATATCATATCACCATGACCACATCATGGCAGGACATCCCAGGATCACCAAGACAAAAGAACTCATCTAGCACAACTACTGGTGGCCAAAACTCAGCAAAGATATCAAGAAGTACATCAAGGGATGCGAAGCCTGCCAACAAGTAAAAATGCACACTCAAGCCAGACCAACACCCCTACACCTGAATGAGATCCCCAATGCACTGTGGACACATATCAGCATCAACATGATTACTGGCCTACCCGAATTGGGTGGCCAAGATGCCATTCTCCTCATCGTCAACTGGTTCTCTAAAGAAATCATACCGATCGCCTGCACCACTGAGTTGTCATCTGAAGGATGGGCCAGAATACTATGAGACCACATCTACGCACAACATGGGATGCTGCAAAAGGTCATCAGTGACCAAGGACCTCAATTCATCTCAAAATTTATCAGCGACCTCTACAAACTGCTTGACATCCAAGGCAATGCATCCACCACCTACCACCCACAAACCAATGGCCAAACTGAGCATGCCAACCAAGAAGTAGAGAAGTATTTACATCTCTTCATTAACTACCAACAGGATGACTGGTCTGAATGGCTCCTTCTCGCTGCCTTCCAACACAACAACCACATCCACTCCACAATGGGCAAAAGCCCATTCTTCATCAATCACAGTGTCCACCCATGAATAACCATCACCAGCATCCACCGACCCAGAAGGACACCAGCAGCAAATGACTTTGCCACCACAATGATGAAGACCCATGCTGAGACCAAAGCGGCCCTTGAAAAGGCAGCCAAGCAAATGAAGACCCACTATGACACAGGGAAGTGCGACACCATTGTCTATAATATCAGCAACAAAGTCTGGTTAGATACAACAAACCTTCACCTACCATGACCCAAAAAGAAGCTAGACAATAAAAGAGTTGACCCCTTTCCCATCATTGCCAAGATAGGTGCATCAGCATACAAAATCAGGCTCCCGACAACCTGGTGAATCCATCCCATCTTCAACAAGGCCCTCCTATCCCTATACACTGCACCTTCATTCCCCTTACAAACAAAGCAGCCACCACCACCCCCCAATATTATCAACAACAAGGAAGAATATGAGGTAGAACAGATTGTCGACAGCTGAACCCATCACATTTGCAGGAAGAAAAATCAACCAAGTCAAACCATCACAGACTACCTGGTCAAGTGGAAGGGATACAGGGATGAAGAAAATCAATGGGTGCAAGAAGACCTACTCAACCATGTGCAAGAGGCAATTGATGACTTCCTAAAATTGTAACCAGGAGGTAGGGTTTGTAGCAGTCAGGACGACTGCCTTAATGAGGGGGTAATGTTATGATTTTTACCCCTCTTTCGACCCTAACCCCAGATGTTCTCTTACTATCATTGAATTGGCATCTAACCCCCCACTCGTTTGCTTCACTCACCTTATTACTGCCACCCAGTTAGGACTTCTCCTTGTACTTACCATCTGTTATCACTCATGTGCACCATCCATTCTCACTGGTTGCTTCTCTCTGAACAAACACCATTGTCACACATTGTACAACAGTAGTATATGAACCGTGTATTTAAGTAGAATGCTCTCACTGGTATAAACCAGCTTCAAGCTAAGTTATATTATACCAACTTATGCACCAGCTCATATCTCTCACTAAGACCTAAGGACTTAGCCCCACTACTGCACCTTACAATACACACCAGGGCTACTCGAACGCAAAGTAACTGGTTGTTTGTCATTGTTAGGAGTCATGTGGAGTTTGGGTCTAACAGATGCAACCCACATTTTTGTTGTCTAGCGCATGGTCCACTCATAATGTACTTTATACCTTCTCTTCTTGTTAGGACTTTTGCATTTTCCATCATTGTTATCGCTCTCTTATTATTTCCCCCCTTTGACATTGAGTAACTTGTGCTTTTGATGAGGCAAGATTTTTTCATCCAATTCATTTTATTCATTCTTCTTACAGTGTCTCTCTTGATACATTTATCTTCTGCTTTCATTTTTCATTACTGTTGGTTGGAATTTGCTTTCTATTGATTTGGTAGTTCCCAATTCACATAGAGTATGGTTGTCAATGACCATAAAGAACTACTCAACCATTAAGAGAAATCTCGATTGGAATTTCAACCCTTGGCATCTCATTTTAATCGAACCAAAAACCAATGTTAGCACTGGATGGTATTTAAAGACCTTACTTCAACTGATGATTTCCAACTGACTGCTGGATGGCTTATAAATCACATACTGCTAGAGCTGCTGTCTGAGTTGATAGGGATTCTCAGCTGGATATTGATACAGTTGCCCTGAATCAGATTCAAGAGAGTGCTTGTGATACCTCAAGACTATTTTAAAAAAGAAAACTAGCATGTTAAGTACTAGATTTGACTCCATTTGAATGGATATCTTCTTTACCCAGGGAACTGTTCAGGGTTTCAGCTGACTGACTCGGAAGAAAGCGAATAAGCTGTCCCACTGAATTTTTGGCATACAATAGCTGGTGTAACTTGATATGATGTAATAGATCCCATGCATACAATACATATTGTTCTACATTTACAATATAGATATTCCCAAGTCAGCCATAAGGGCCAACCTTGATGTAAATCAATCCTTTCACAATGATCTACAAGCTTCCCAAATTACCTCCCTCACATTCTCCAGCCCATCACAAAATTGCCTATCTGCAACACTATTAAAAAGCCCTCTCTTCTCCCACCTCTGTTACCTAAATGCTTTGTACCCCCTGAACATATCCTGCTTGAGAACAATACCTCTTTAAACTCTCCTGAGTCTAAGCATCTCTTTGGGCATATAATGGCCATTTCACAGACTAAACAGTGCCACAACTGACCTCCTTTTTCTTCTCTCTCTGCAGTATAGTAAGATCATTCTGGAGCTTAGGGCTGAATCTATAAGCCTTGCCTAGGTTGGTGACCTGTCTAAATGCTTGTAATTGCAAGCAAGAAAGCTAGAGCAGATGGGCTAAGTAGTATTTCTGGAGAGAAATGTGGAGTGGACACTGATGACAGGGTGAGTCTCATTGGAGGATGAGCGAAGCAAGCCCCAGACAAGATGTCAATCTGCATATACATTCATAAGTTGGATTGTAAGGTTTTAATTCAGGGATGGGAGAAACTAATGGCCAAAGGGTAAGCAAGTGAGAAAGGGCCAAGTTGTCAAGAGTCCCAAAGTCATCACAATGTATATTTTTCGAATCAAACACAACAGTTATGATTGTGACCAGTGATTTTTTAATAGAAGTCTAGTGCCAGATTTAGACACTCGGTAAGGCCTAAAACACCATCCACAACTTTTCACCATGAGTGAGTGGCTGTGTCTTAGTCATGTGATTATCATGTGTATGAGCATGATCTTTTTTTTTTTCTGGTGGAATATTTATCATAGGTTTGCACACCCCACATGGCATGGGTGTCCTGTCTAGCAGGTTGAGATGTTGTGCTCCACCTGTGAGCATGATCGTTAATCAGTCACTAGAAGTGTAATGCATGTCTTGGTGCATTTACTACATTTGACACTCTATGTGAACTATCCACCCACAGAAGCATCAAGCTTCACTCCAATGATTCCTTCCAATAACAAGTTGTCCTGCCAAAGCTTATCTTTATGTTAACAAGACTGTTTTGATTGGATATCAATCTTCACAAACTCTCTTCAATGGTGAAATTGGCTCTCCAAATACTCCCTATCTCCTCATTTCTCTCAAGGCCGATCAAAACTCTTAGCAGTATGATAGCAGGTGCATTATTATATTATACTATTGCCCAGGAAGTGACTTGAAGGAGCAAGTCTAGAGCTGCTGTAACATTAAGGACCCTTTTGCCCTTGCCTGCATAAAATCACCATGTGCTCTGGGCAGTATTGCATGAGAACTGTGTACTAATTGAATCATAGACAACACTGTATGAAGTTTCATACATCTCTCCTTGGGATATTTGTATCTAATACAATCATGATAGTGTGTCAGTGAGGAAAAAAATGCATGAAGAAATGCTTGGCAAGAAAAGTGTGAAAGGATGTACTATGGACAGTGTTATGACATTGGTAATTCCCTTGGATGAAGTTGACTGCTGAATGCCACTGTCACCCTAGTACTGAGAAGCTGTGCAATGATGAGCCTCAGGGCTCTGTATGCTCCAATTTCATGGATTTCTCCCTTTAGCAGACTTTCAGCAAACCAATGATTCCACACAAGCCTATATATACTTTATAGGGCTTTTCCAACACTTTCCTGATGCCAATACCTCGGCAATACCCTGACAACACCAATTTTGACCTAAAGTCACATTGCCACATCAAAGCGCACAGGTGCAGCCACATGAGCAGAGCTTCTTGACATTGATCTGGCAATCATAGGGGCTTCATCACAGCAATTTGACAATTTCCACAGCATGAACACTCTTTGGCAACTTTGGAATTAATTGGTTATTGCTGTATAATCATGAGACATCGATGCACATGATACTTTGGCAGTACTCAGTCATTTCTGATGAGTATTCTCAACTCTGACACTATGAATAAGGCATAATCTAATGCTGGAACTATGAAAATCAAAGGTGCAGCCAT
The DNA here is from genome assembly GCA_028551335.1 of Armillaria sp. CMW 4456. Classification (NCBI taxonomy): domain Eukaryota; kingdom Fungi; phylum Basidiomycota; class Agaricomycetes; order Agaricales; family Physalacriaceae; genus Armillaria; species Armillaria sp. CMW 4456. The sequence continues at coordinate 40,991 of JANDKJ010000303.1, forward strand.
GAATAAGACAACACACAAGACCTGCTGTATAATCAGAAGGTCAGAAACACATATGCTAATGCATAGCCCTTCAGATATACCACATGGATGCCATTTTATTTATATCTTACTATATAAACCCGGTAATTTCATACTTTACAGTAGTTACTCTCGCTATTCCATTCCCCCACATACACACATCAACTCGTTTACCTCAGTAACTCACCCAGCTTCAACAATACTGATAGTACAAGTTTAATAGCGATTTCATTTGCCACAAAGCCGAGCTTGATGTAGTTAAAGCTGAGACACTTCACAATCATCCATTGACTTAAAACCTTGACTCTCATCATTGTTTTACTTCATTACTGGCATTTTCTCAGTGTTAGTAAGTGATAACCATGCAGTACTCACCTCTTTTAGTTTTATAGGGAAGAATTAGTTTCAATTTCACAAGATCAGATTAGTTTTAACAGTTTTCATTTTCACAAGACATTAGCAAACCCATTTGGGCATCAAGAGCAGACAAATAGTATTGGATAGTTATAGGGCAGCTCTATTGTGAGCATTGCAAGGATAGGTTTTGAACAGATTTAGTATTGACAGATTGACAGATATAGAGCAGCTCTATTGTGAGCTTTGCAGGAAATTAGTATTGACAAGTTTTAGGGCAGCTCTAGCATGAGCTTTGCAGGAAATAGTATTGACCAGTTATAGGAATCGATTTGACAAGAGATAGGACCAGACAAAGGAAACAAAGTATAATTTTGACAAAGATTGACAGTTTATAGGAATTAGGATGAACAGAATCGTCACAGATAAAGCAGAAACATAACCAGATAAAGACAAGGAGCCCAGAAATAAAGATGAGACCCGCTATTGCACTGCCATAGCCAAAGAAACATTGACACAGACCCATACCAAGATGATTAGGTGCTCATTTAATACCGACATAATACTGACAGACGTTTTACACATCCCAGTTTCCTTCCCATCCAGTTTCCCAGTTTTATGACACACACCAGACCAGATAACAGAGACCAAAGGCAACTCAGAGTGTTGGAATCTGTAGTAACTTCTCACAAGACTAGAGAGAAGTCCCCCAACAAAGACAACAAGCCAGTCAACATAGGACAGCCTGATTCATCCAGTACTGAGTATGCATAGTGTTTTGCCAGTGGAATCAACACAAGTATGGAGGTACTCAGAAAGCTCATGCACAAACATACAACACACCTGAGGAGTGACTTACGAACAAAACTAGTTGTTCTGTAATACCGACACAAAGCTGAGACACCACTATTTCCATTTTGGTTCTTCACACTGCAATATTCCAGAAGTATCCAACAACTATTCACCAGTTTACATTCGGAGATCACTAAACCATCTGACCACCTCATCAGTGATACAGTGCAATATTCTTACTGACTATTCACAGCTTCCAGCAAGATCCTAGATCGCCAATTCACAAAGCAGTTTCTGACAATGTTGTATTCAGAAATCACAAAGTGTGCATCACTCCAAGCTGATCCAAATGCCAGTAACCACCTTGGATAAATAGTGGCTGCTGAAAATCACTTTTGCCTACCAAGAAGCTGTGCAATATTCTTACTAATCATTCATGGCTTTCAACAAGATCCTAGATCGCCAATCTGTGCAGTTTCCAACAATGTTGTATTTGGAAATCATGAAGTGCACATCTCTCCAAGCTGATCTGAATGCCAGTAACCACCTTGGATAAAAGGTGGCTGTTGAAAATCATTGTTGCATACTGAGAAGCCCTGCAATATTCTTACTAATCATTCACAGCTTTCAGCAAGGTCCTAGATTGCCAATCTGTGCAAAGCAGTTTCTGATGATGTTGTATTTGTAAATCACAAAGCACACATCTCTCCAAGCTGCTCTGAATGCTGGCACCCCCCTTGGATGAATGGCAGCTGCTGACAATCACTGTTGTCTACCAAGAAGTCATGTGATAACCTTAGTACTAGCTATTAATGGCTTCCAGGGAGGTCCTAGATTGCCCATCTGTGCAAAGCAGTTTCTGACAATCTTGTATTTGGAACCTCACCATGCACTATCATTTGGATATATATATATAAAGGCACAACATGAGCCCCAATTGGCATCCCAGAAATCGATCACACTTTTTCCTATCTCACACTTGAGATCCCCACTTTTGTGTCTTTACCACAAAGGCACCTCCAGTATTTTTGGTGCTGTCTTTGAGAGGACTATGCATTCATGTACTAGCATGCAGATGTGACTGGTTTGTACCATCTGCTAAAGACGTTGATGAGCCTCAGGGCTCTGTACGCTCCAATTTCACAGATTTATCCCTTTAGCAGACTTTCAGCAAACCAATGATTCCACACAAGCCCATATATACTTTATAGGGCTTTTCTGACGCTTTCCTGATGCCAATACCTCGGCAATACCCCGACAACTCCAATTTTGACCTAGAGCCGCAGATTTAGTGCTGCCATTACCACAATAGGACCTAGAGCGCATTGCTGACATCTCCAGCATTGCTGCATCAAAGCGCACAGGTGCAGCCACATGAGTGGAGCTTCTCGACATTGATCCAGCGATCATAGGGGCTTCATCACAGCAATTTGATGATTTCCACAGCATGAACACCCTTTGGCGACTTCAGAATTAATTGGTTATTGTTGTATAACCACGAGACATCAATGCACACGATACTTTGGCAGTACTCAGTCATTTCCAACGAGTATTCTCAACTCTGACACTATGAATAAGGCATAGTCTAATGCCGGAACTACGAAAATCAAAGGTGCAGACACGAATAAGACAACGCACAAGACCTGCTGTATAGTCAGAAGGTCAGAAACACATATGTTAACACATAGCCTTCTAGATATACCACAAGGATGCCATTTATTTATATCTTACTATATAAACACAGTAATTTCATACTGTACAGTTAGTTACTTCCTCTATTCCGTTCCCCCACATACACATATCGACTCGTTTACCTCAGTAACTCACCCAGCTTCGACAATACCGATAGTACACATTTAATAGCGATTTCATTCGCCACAAAGCCGAGCTTGACGTAGTTAAAGCCAAGACGCTTCACCATCATCCATCGACCTAAAACCTTGACTTTCGTCATTGCTTTACTTTGTTACTGGCATTTGCTCAGTGTTAGTAAGTGATAACCATGCAGTACTCACCTCTTTTAGTTTTATAGGAAAGAATTAGCTTTAATTTCACAAGATCAGATTAGTTTTAACAGTTTTCATTTTCACAAGACATTAGTGAACCCATTTGGGCGTCCAGAGCAGACAAATAGTATTGGATAGTTGTAGGGCAGCTCTATTGCAAGCGTTGCAAGGATAGGTTTTGAACAGATTTAGTATTGACAGATTGACAGATATAGGGCAGCTCTATTGTGAGCTTCGCAGGAAATAGTATTGACCAGTTGTAGGAATTGATTTGACAAGAGATAGGACCGGACAGAGGAAACAAAGTATAGTTTGACAGAGATTGACAGTTTATAGGAAGTAGGACGAACAGAATCATCACAGATAAAGCTGAGGAGACCAGAAATAAAGACAAGACCTGCTATTGCACCGCCATAGCTACAGAAACATCGACACCGACCCATACCGAGACGATTAGGAGCTCATTTAATACCGACATAATACTGACAGACGTTTTACACATCCCCGTTTCTTTCCCATCCAGTTTCCCAGTTTTACGGCACACACCCGACCAGATAACAGAGACCAAAGGCGACTCAGAGCGTCGGAATCTGTAGTAACTTCTCACGAGACTAGAGAGAAGTCCCCAACCAAAGACGACAAGCCAGTCAACATAGGACAGCCTGATTCGTCCAGTACCGAATACGTATAGTGTTTTGTCGGTGGAATCGACATGAGTATGGAGGTACTCAGAAAGCTCGTGCACAAACAAACAACACACCCGAGGAGTGGCTTACGAACAAAACTAGTTGTTCTGTAATACCGACACAAAGCCGAGACACCACTATTTCCATTTTGGTTCTTCACACGGCGATATTCCAGAAGTATCCGACAACTATTCACCAGTTTACGTTCGGAGATCACTAAACCATCTGTCCACCTCATCAACGTGAGCATCACTGGCTGCATGGCCTATGTTCATAAGGTGTTACCTCATACCCTCTCAGGGAAACAGCACTGATATAGGTTCTTAGATACCTCATATGCAAGACTGTTGGCTTCCCTTTCTATCCATTATTTGGCTGTGAATTTATGTCAATTGCTTGGGCCTTAGTTCTTGCATCCAACATGATGCAAGATGCCTAGGTTGTCAACAGTATAAGCTAATGACAGCAGCCAGTGTGCAATCCACTCATAACATACTTTTCACAGGTACCTTCTCTTCTTATCAAGGTTTTTGTATTCTCTGTCATTGCTACTACTCTTCCCCAATTTCCCCCAATTGAGACATCAAATAACTTTCTGTTCTTGATGACTTAGAAAATTAATAATATTTGCATTTAGTACATCTGACCCACTTTTCTTGCTGTACCTTTCTGAATGCATTTTTCTCCCCACTTTCATTTTTTGTAGTCTATTACTTTTTTCAATTCACATGGAGCATGTTTTTCAATCAATGTAAACAACCACTCAAGCATCAAGAGCAATTTCTATTGGAGTTTGAGCAAATGATGCTAAATGGTTCCAAGTCGATTTTCCTGAGCTCCTTCCGGTGCACAACCCTTGGCATCTCATTTAAATTGAACCAAAAGACCGAATTTGCATTGTCCAGTATTAAGACCTTACTGATGATTTCCAACACCCAGTCTGCCGGACCAGACAGCACAAAAGACTTGCCACATGGTGCCAGAGCTGCAGTCGATCAGGTTTCTTGGCTGCCAGATGTTTATTCAGTTACCCTGTGTTGGAATATGGCAATCCGGCATCATGCTGAGCATGCTGAATAAAGAAGAAGATGTAAGAAACTTATAGAAAGTTCTAGTAGATTAGTACTTTAGTATATAAGTAGGTACTGTAGTCTACATTCTGCATGCATTTGCAGAGCTCAGCCAAGCACAATATCTATTGGCTTGACACTCCATGCATGACATCTTTATGTCGTTGGAGTGAACTCTCCTTTCAGGTTTTTCCACACCCTGAATAAGATTCCAGGGAGCGCTTGTGATGCCTCAAGGCTGTTTTAAAAGAGAAATCCAACGCGTTCAGTGATAGCTAGCGAAACGCGCATGAATTCTGATGGTAATAGATTTCGCGCGTACAGTACACGTATATGGTGGACTGTAAGATTTTGGTTCACGGATAGGGGAAACCGTTGACGCGCGAGTGGCTGTGCTACGGTATAATATTAATCGTGAATTGGTCGCGTCGGAACTCGGAGCGCGAAGCCTGTCTTAGACTCGAAAGCGTACGTGTTCCTGGAGTTATCTTCCACCTGTCTAACCAGTTAGGCTACTGCCGGAGAGACATGCAGAGCGGACATTGATGACTCATGGATGATAAGCGATTCGGAAGCAGACGCACCGGACTCGGATACAATATGTCAATCTGCATACTATGCCGTGAATCGTAAGAGGCGGTGTGGTCTGGGACCGCGAAAGCGGGGGTTCAATCCCCAGCCCAAATTAATATTGAATAAAAAGTGAATTTTTTGTGACTTCAAGATGAATGAAACCAATTTGTTTTTTGAGCCAAAGGGAAATTTTCTCTGTACCGTGGGGATCATATCGACTCTAAGTTACGTATGTTACGCTCTTCTTCCCCTCACCACGTCAACCATTGCGCAAGCTCCGTCTCGTCTCTGCTGAGACCTCTGGACACCCTGCATTGTCAATGAAGTGAGCAGTCTAGTCATCCTAAGTCCCTCTGCTGCCTGAAATGCTTGATTTATCGCCTCAAGGTTTTCAACCTCAGATGTCTTTGTCCTGCGAGCTTGATTCCGTGGAACAAGAGGACGCTGATTCCGAAGTAAACTAAATTTTGGGACAGAGTTTTTCATTTTGGCTCAAAAAACAAGTTGTTTTAATCACAAAATTTCCCTTTTTGTTATATTAATTAGGGCACTTTTTTTGGCAGATGTTCGACGACAGAAAATCAAGTCCCCACAGTCCTTCCAAAATCGTAACAAGATGAACCAGTCCTTCTAGGTTCCTGTCCGTTAATCTCACGACAGTACCTGAGGATTTAACCTGGTAGTCGCGGTCTGCCGTCGGAGCTCGGACCACGATGCGTGCCTTCGTCTGTCGTGGTCTGTCGGTCCGCACAGACGTCGTTTTAACTCCTTGACGACATCTAAGGATATAGATAGGTGTACGCAAAAGGTTATCTTTTCGCACACCAGTATTTCGACTGGACGATCAACTTGAATCCCTTCAGCGGCAATGCTTACTCCGAAAACCCCAATATCTCCGCATTCTATTGAGGCCTATCGAGCCTCTGGGCAGTATGAAGAGCGGGCGCGCTACTATTACTGCTGTACACGAAGTGATTGGGACCTAAGATAAAGGAATGATACTCTGCTGAGCGCCCATGCCGCGATGCGCTCTATGTGTGCACGAAAACGATGAATATTGCGCAATACTAAGGTTCATACATTTCTTCTCAACACACTTGTACTCAAACAATGGCGCGGCGGATAAAGAAACACGTGGCAATAAAAATGCGTTAATGATCGTGATCGACGATGTTAACTGCGATCTATTCTGTTGATGCCCACATAGAACCCATTTTGGATCTGGAAAATGCTATGCACAAACGCGCCACCCTTGGATATAGTATATAACTACTAACATGAATCTCGATTCCAGCAATCATCCCCACTTTTTCATATCTTACGCTCGACAAAACCCCTTCTATCTATGTCTTCTCCACAAAGGATTCTATCGATGGACCGATTGCGTGATGTACTCAGCAATGCATGGCCTCCGGTATTCTCGACGCTACCTTTGAGAGGACCATGCATTCATGCTTGCGGGTGTGACTGGTTCTTAGCCACTCCTGAAGATGCAAGCCAATATCTCTTGACAATGTCTTCACTGTGCTCACAAATTTGTAGGCACAAAAATGCATGTGCGGACATCTCATTCACGCGCATGTCGACTATCTGTCCGAGTTCGTCCACCATTGCCTTACCACCGGCTGTGCGGCCTACGTTCAAAAGGTGCACCACGTTCCCTCCCAGAAGGGAAACAACACTGATACAGATTTTTAGACACCTCATACGCAAGATTGCACATGCATGGCCCCCCTTTCTAGCCATTATTTGGCCGTGAATTTATGTCGATTGCTTGGGCCTTTCCTGCCAGTTCTTGCATCCGACGTGATGCAAGATGCCCAGGATGTCGACTAAACTAATGACAGAAGCTTTCCTACCAATCCGTCCATCTTCACTCTCACTGCCGTTTCTCCAATGCAACCTACATTTTTGTTGCCCAGCGCATGGTCCACTCATAACGTACTTTATACCTTCTCTTCTTATCAGGACTTTTGCATTTTCTATCGTGGCTATCACTCTTATTATCTCCCCCCTTTGATGTCGGATAACCGGCGCTCTCGATGACTCAAGTTTCTTTTATCCAGTTCATTTTATCTATTCTTCTTACAGTGCCTTTCTTGATACATTTATCTCCTGCTTTCAATTTTCCGTTGTCTATTGCTTTCGATAGTTTTCAATCCACATGGAGCATGCTTTTCAACCGCCGTAAACAACCACTCAAGCATCAAGAGAAATTTCGATTGGAATTTGAGCGAATGATGCGTAATGCCAGTGTTTCAATTCCTCTTGAGCTCATTCCGACGATACCCAACCTTTGGTATCTCATTGAAATTGAAACAAAAACAAATTTTGGCATTGGACGGTATTTTAAGACCTTGCTTTGACCGACGATTTCCAATACCCAGTCCGCTGGACGGCACGAAAGACTTGCTACGTAATATCAGAGCTGTTGTCGAGAATGGCAGTGTTTCTTGGCTTGATATATACAGCCTGAGCTACCCTGCATAGGATTCGAGGGACGCCCGTGATGCCTCGAGGCTGCTTTTAAAAGAGAAATCCAGCGCGTTAAGCAATAACTGGCGAAACAGACGTGAATTTGATACGATGATGGGTAATAGGTTCCGCGCGTACAGTACACCTTGTTCTACTCTTACATAAATATTCCCAAGTTAGCCGCAAAGGCCGGCCTTAATGTAAATCAATCCTTCCACAGCGATCTACAAACTTCCCAAACCACCTCAGCATTCGCGTTCTCCCGCTCGTCACAAGATTGTCTATCTGCAAAACTATCCAAAAGCCCCCCCTTCTCCCACCTCTGTTACCTAAATGCTTTGTACTCCCGTAACATATTCTAATATTTCTCTAGTATCCTGCACGAGAACGACACCTCTTCAGACTCTCCCGAGCCCAAGTATCTCTTCGCGCGTTTAACGGCCATTTTGTCAGATCAAACAGTGCCACAACTGACCTCTTTTTCCCTCTCCATTTGCAGCATAGTAAGATCATTCTGGAGTGAGTCCACCCTCCGAGTCACTTGAAGATACGCCATTTGATCGTTCCTTCTTTTTTCCTGGGTCTACAACATCATGGTTTTGTCCTCGGAGCGCCCCGCGGCGTCAACCGCCCATCCACAGAAGCATCGTTCTTTGACTTCAATGATTCTCCTGACAACCGTGATGAAGATCCTGCCTAAGTTATCTGTTTGCCTACAAGAATCTAGACCTGTTACGATGTCGGCCGAAATTTTGGTTTTAATTTGATCAAGTCACAGGGTCCCCTCAACGGCAATTGGCTCTGTTATACATCTTTTAGCGCGTATTCAGTGAGTCGACCGCGGTCGTGTCCATGGCCTTCTTCTGCATTCATACTCCGCTGGGCGAAGGGTGAAACTTGGGCGAAACGTGTTCAAGCTGCCGTCATTTTACGGTAGCTGGAACAGAACATTTAGGTAGTCGAAATTACTCGAAACTTTAAGTATATTACAAGAAACCGCGGAATGTCAAATCTTTGAGCCAAACAGTTTGAAACTTAGTTCTAATGTGACTGATATGTAGGATTGTGGGTAAAACACATCTTGAGATCATGCATTCATTCCTGTGAACAACCAACCTGAAATCGCACCCATAAGTGGCTTCAACATGAGCTATACGCTGTCATTATTCACTCCAGAGGGACGTTGTTTTTTAAAAAAGAACAAAACCTTACAAGGCGTTGAGACGAAAACCTTCAAGTTGTTAGCGGATTTAATCTGGTATTTGTACCAACGATTCATCACGAAGTACTCTGGTCTCATCGTAATAGAAGGAAATTAACTAGGGCACTTTGCATTTTTTTCACGGCCCATAAAACTGTTTGGCGACACATTGATGGGTGGTGGTATAATTGTTGTAATCATGATGAAAATGCTACTAATACATAGCCATCACGGGAGGATTTCGAGAGATACGCTTCAAGTTACGTACGGGACACAACTCGGAAACGCCATCAGGTGTGGCCCACTTATATCCGTCACTACCCAAACTTGCAAAAAATCACGATGCGCGCTAAATCCGACAGGGCCGTTTGGCACGAACTCAGAGTCGTTTCTGCGATATTATAGATGTTGTGGTTCCGAGTCCATTCCTTGTACCGATAATGCATAGTATCGCCTGCGGCTCCGTATCTAATGAAGGTCAATATACAGGGCCTATCCGGATTGAATCAATACCGCCCTCGGTGTTTCAGTATGAAGAACCATGAACACTCGGGTCTAAAGCTAAGAGTAAATTTCTTAGAGGTCAAATTACAGACCTGAGATGAAGTCTCTCTATGATTCAATGACCGAGGTCCTCTACAATCGACGCTTGCTCATCGAATAGAAGGACCGCGCCTCAGATCTACAATTAGGTATGAGGGCAACACCTGTTAGCTTGTTAGAATCTTCTAGACAAAACCTGTCTGAGGACAAAAACAGCGGGCTAGTGTATGACCGTTGATCAAGACTCAGAAATGAAAATGTCACGGTCGACGTACTCTTTCATAAATTCACCAGTTGGAGCCAGTCGCCACACTCTTCCAACCAAGGGCGTCCGGGGATTTCATTCCGGCACTGGGATAAAAAACTATTCCGAGGTCATGGCGCCAGAGGGCAGTCCTAACGTGGTGCCGAAATGGAATTCAGGGAACCCCTTGCACTCTTCACACTTTCACCTGTAAGAAAAGAGAGTTACGAACGGAGGCTTTTTATAGGCTAGTAACCCTACCAATAATTTGATCATCGAGACAGGTCTTGACTTCAACGCATAAATCCCTTCCTCTAAATGGGCATCATCACTTGCCGCTCTAGACGTATAAAAGCGTACTAACATGAATCCCAATCCTAACAATCGTCCCCACCTTTTTTTTATCTTACGCTTAACAAATCCCCTTCTATGTCTTTCCCTCAAAGGCCTCTGTCAATGAACCGTTTACGTGATATACTCAACAATGCGTCACCTCCGGTGTTCTCGACGTTGCCTTTGAGAGGTCCCTGTATTCATGCATGCGGGTGTGACTGGTTCTTAGCCACTCCTGAAGATGCGAGCTGATATCTCTTGACAATGTCTTTACCGTGCTCACAAAATTTTAGGTGCATAAATGCACATGCGGACATCTCATTCACGCGCATGTTGACTATCTGTCCGAGTTCGTCCATTATTGTCCTACCACTGGTTGTGCGGCCTACGTTCAAAAGGTGCTACCTCATATCCTCCAGATGGGAAACAACCCTCGCTAATACTGAATTTTAGACGCCTCATACGCAAGATTGCACATGCATGGCTCCCCTTGCTAGCCATTCCTTGGGCGTGAATTCATGCCGACTGCTTGCGCCTTTTAAGCCAGTTCCTACATCCAACACGACGCAAGACGCCTAGGATGTCGATGGTCTTAGACAATGGCAGTAGCTTTCTGCTACCAATTAACTTTCCGCCCGTCTTCACTTTCACCGCCGTCTCTCCAATGAACCTCACCTTTACGTTATCCACCGCATAATCCACTCATAACGTACTTTTTCACCTTCTGTTCTTATCAGGACTTTCGTATTTTCTGTCGTTGCTTTCACTCTCTTACTATTTTTCTCCATTGACGTTGATTCAACTTGCGCTCTTGATAATGCAAATTCTTTCACTGAATATAGTACATTTTATCTACTCCGAACCTTACTACACCTTTCTTGATACATTTATCTTCTGCTTTCAACTTTTCGTTGCTGTTAGCTTGAATCTGCAGTCTGTTACTCTGGTAAAATTCAATTCACATAGAGCATGTTTTCAACCACCGTAAACAACCACTCAAGCATCAAAGGACATTTCGATTGAATTTTGTGCGAACGGTTCGGAAATTGTTCATTTATTCCTCAGCTTCCTTTGATACCGAACCCTTGACAGCACATGGTAATCGGCCCATCCCAGCATCGCACGGCATTCTAAGACCGTCGACCGACGGTTGTCTTGTGATTACCAAACTTCAAGTCCGCCATACGGCACGAAAGCTCAGTCACATAATGCCAAAGCCGGGTTGAATGAATCTTCGCGGCTGCATATCCAAGAATACGGCTGAGGCCGCGAGTGACCCCGCATGTCGTCACTAGTGATTTGGTGCCTCAAGGCTGTACTAAAAAAAAGAAAGCTAGGGCGCTAGGTGATAACACGTGAACACAACGTGGATTTGATACGACGATAGTAATAGATTCCCCACGTACAGTACACATGTTCTACATTTACACGATAATATTTTTTCAAGTCAGCGCTAATCAATCCTTCCATAGCGATCTAGATACCTCCCAAACCACCTCTCTGGCGTTCTCCAGCTCGGCACAAAGATGCCTATCTGCAACGCTATCCAAAAGCCCCCTCATCTCCCACCTCTGCTTCCTAAACGCTTTGTACATCCTCCCCAACATATCCCAATACTTCTCTTTGCTTAGCAACTCCTCTGCCACCGCAAAGAACTTGTTAACCATCTTCTTCGTAATATCCTTCGGCCCCAACGTCGACAATTCCACCAAAACCGGCCAGGGGATATCTGCAAAAGTCACCGGCATCCTGCGCGAGAACGACGCCTCTTCAAATTCTCCCAAGATTCTCTTCGCGCGTTTAAGCGCCATCTTATCTGGTGAAACAGTCCAACGGCTGTCCTCCTTTTCCCTCTCCCCTTGTAGCGCAGTAAGATCATTCTGGAGTGAGTCTACCCTCGTTTGGAGATACGTGATCCGGACGTCATTGCATTTCAACTGGGCGCGCAACATCTTGACCTCGTCAGAAAGTTTTTTCGTTTCTTCCAAACCCATGCATATGATTTCCTGCAGTATCACGGCTTTCGCGCGCAACGTCTTGGCCTCTTTCTCTGCCTCGTCCTTCTCATTCACAGTCACAACGTGCTTCGCCGCCAAACTGAGTCGATGCGTCTCTAGGCCGACGGCAGCGCATTCAAACGTCTTGTTTTTCTCCTTCAGCTCATCGACCTGAGCATGCAGGACCTTGATCAAGCTATCCTTGGCCGCCATCTGCAAATTGCAGAGGGCCATCTCATCTTCTGACTCCTTCTTCTTGTCCTTAAATTCGCTCTCCTTCCTGCTCCACTCTTCCGAATCGATCTTCAAGACATCGCGCTCTGTTCTCAGTATCTCCACCTGACGATCCTTCTCTAAAAGCGTCTTCTGCAGCTGGTCGATTTCGCAGGTCATTTCGCAGCACTTGGACACGTCCATCTGTCGCTTCCCTTCGGAGGCCATCAGCTGTCGATCCTTGAGTCCTATTTTATATTCTAGCTCTCCGTTCTTATCCTCGAGGGCAATCAACTTGTGGTCCCGAGACTCCGCATTTATCTTCATGTGCTCGATGGTCCCCTTAAGTACGTCAGATTCTTTAGCAAAGTCCTGGTTCCTGGAATCCAGATCCAGTTCAGCTTTACTGATCCGGAGGCGCAGCTCTACACATTGGGCGATTTCGCTCTCCAGCTCAGCCTTGTAACATTCTGATTGCTTGAGATGCTCTTCGGCCAAGCTGTGTGCACGTAAGAGCTCTTGACGAAGAGTGCTGAGTGATTCGGACGCTTGAGAGTCCGCAGTTTGTTGTAACAGTTTTTCGTGCCTCAGTTCACGGACGTGAGCGTGCAAGGCCTCGACTAAACTGGTAAGTTCGACTTCCTGCGTAGAACCAGATGACTATCAATGATGTTGAGCAGAGGATCAATCAAGGATGGTAGGGACGTACAGATAGAGGGCTAGGATTTTGCAACATGTCGCAGTGGCTTATATTCACTTCCCCTCCGGCGATGGAAGTAAACGCAGGACTACGGACAGCCTGTAAAGCTGTAGTAGCTTTCAAAATGGATGACTCAGTCTCTTATACAGAACAATAACGTCATAGAGGTCACCTTGCTCTGTATTGGCAAACCTGATCGTGATCAGGGAGGAAACGTCGATCCTAGCAAAGAAAATCGACATCAATACTAGCCCTAATAACATCGTCTAGAGTAGCGCTCACTCCTTCAACTCTCCGAACTGAAATGGGTTGAATTTGGTGTGAAAAATATAGTTTTCATGAGCAGAAATCGAACCGTACCATCCGGAGGTGTTGTAGCAGTTTCACAACCCAAGGTCTCACTGAGACAGCAGGATTGTTCTACATAGATATAACATCAGAAATCCCAGCAGAAATATAGGGCGCAAAAGCCTGACCTCTACTTTCAGAGTAACTAAGCAGGGATCATTAGGATTTCTCCGCATATCCTGGGCGTCTAGTGCTTCCCCATAAGTACGAGGAAGGGAAAGGCTGCAAGAGTAGGGGTTACCAGTACAGTTAACGGCGACATTCCATTTTGAGTCAGTAAAATTCATTTAAAGAACAAAGAAAGTCGTGGATTTGGAGGATAGCAATGATAGTGGCAGTAAGAACGCTGAAGCGTAGTCGGAATTCGGATCCGGATCCACAATGCGATGCTTCCGGGCCGGAATTCCGAAGGTGATGTCTCCCAATCCGCGTCTGGATAATTAGTCTCGTGAACAGCAAAATAATTAGCGCATCTAAGAACGCTGTCATTATAAAAGTACCATCTACCCAACTACAGCTCATCTCGGATTTCTTCTGGCGCTTGTAACGGTACCTGTTCATCTGTCCGTGGTATCGACTCTTCTTCCTTTTCCTTAACATTCTCCTTCTCCGTAGCCTCCACCTTCTCAGCCGTCGCCGTCGCCGTCTTCCTTGGTCTCGGCACCTTCCTCTTCCACAGTTTTTGCAAATGCTGCTCTAGTACCTTTGCCCTCGCCTTCATCTCGGTCGTTTCAATCACGGGATCCTGGTTTAACTTGACCGACTTTTGTTTCTCTACCCAGGTGTTAAGCCATGTCTCATGCTCCTTCAGTGTCTTCTCTAGCGCATCTAGTTCCTCTTTGGTCCATTTTGATGGGAGATCTTCCTCAGCTTCCCTTGTAAGATTCTGTCTTGCTTCTGTGAGGAACAGTCGAGTGCTCCAATTCCACATCTGGCTGTTGTTCAGCGCTTGAGGGAAGTTTGCGATTTCAGTGTAGCGATGCACAATCGGCCTCTCGAGGGTTCTAAAATAGCACACAGGTTAACGAGACTACAGATACAGAAACTCAACACATACTCCAAAGCTATACGTTTGTCCAAGAATTGTGACGTTTCGGAGACATCACCCTTATCGTGAAGCCACAGTATTGTCTCCTCCAATTTGTCTGCGATAGCGGCGCGTTCTGATTCTTGCGAGCACTCTTTGAATGGTGTATCGCGGTTCTCTGGGTCAAGGAGATCCCTTAATTTGTATAAGTAGCTCTCTAGTGTGTTTCGGGCCTCTTCCTTGCGGTTCTTCGCCGCCTCGTCCGCATCGACTTCTCTTAATCTAGATCCATACGAATTTAGTTCAGGGACACAAGGAAAGAAGCGATGGTACCTTCGACGAGCCAGGCGTTTCTCTTCAACAGTCATTGGGGGTATAGATGTGAAGTGCACAGTCAGGTTTAAGGGGATGGTCGTCAAATCTTTCAGGTCTACTTTCTCAGCCTTCGCTTCCGATGACGCCGACGCAGAAGGCGCCGTCTCAGACGCTGACGAAGCTTCTGCGGCACTTTCACTTTCAGTCTCCGTCTCCGCGTCGGAGGACGATGAGCCACCTGCTCCAAAGAGGCCTTTCAGTTTTCCTGACGATGGAACAGTTCAAATTCGATCATTCATCCGCAATATCTTCACGTACCTGCAATAGACTCATCCTTTATTTCCCCAAAAGCCACTGCATCGGTGACAGAAACGAATCCAGATTCAGATAGCATGATGGTGGCCTTAACCACGGGATCAATGGCGCCACGCTCGGTAAGATTGCCAATAGCTTCAGCGACACCGGATACCTCCACCTCTAGTATACGGGCGGGAAAGCCTCTACGTAAACCTTGAACATACACACTAACCCAGCCGAGGAGTGACTCACGGTGCAGGAGCATTCTTATAATCCAAGTATATGTCAAAGTCTTCCTTCCGCTTCAAAGTTAGCGTCTTTTTGGAGCCCGTCTTGGATCCAGCAGGGAAGATCGCAGTAGATATGCTACGGGGCTTGGCATTGGAAGACGCTGGCGCAGCGAAATAAGCGGCTTGTATATCGTGTAAGCCAATATCTTGGACCTTGATATTCTTCGTTTTGAATTGACGACTGATGCTGGCGCCGTGAAGACCAGCACCCAATACGGCAGCCTCATCAGCGTTGACGTTAAGAGAAATTTTGTCCCTAGGAGAACTCATTAGTGAGTAGAACAGTGTAAAGATAAAGACGGACGCTTACTCTCCAACGGCGGCTTTCAAAGCAGCCTGGATCATGGGTGTACGCGTACTTCCTCCTGTCAATATCACCGACGTAATATCATCCAAGCTAAGACCAGCTTTTGTCAGAGCATCGTATATAGGCTGGGTATACTTTCCCTTCAAATCGGCACAAGCAGCTTCAAACGACGCCCTAGTGACCTTTGTCCGGAAGTCGATATCAAAGGCCACACTCTCTACAGATGCAACAGCCTCGGTGTTCGCGCTGAGGATGGCCTTGACGCGACTTGCCTCCTTCCACAGCTTCGCCATGCCCCGCTTATCCTGGCGTATGTCCCTCTTATGTTTACTCACAAAGTCGTTTACTAAGAGCTCCCTTAATCGCCGGTCTAACTCTGTACCGCCAACCGTGCGGTCATAGCCCACACCTGCAACGGCGATATGAGTAGCTGGTGTGTCACTCTTCGAAGATGAGTCGGTACTGAAAGACACGATGGTAGCGCGAACGGACGAAGCACCAGCATCGTAGATGATGTGGTATTCCTGCTTGGGAAAGGTACGCGTCATAGCATAATTCACCGCCACGGCTGTTCCATCATTGATGAGGGCGAGGGTGCGTAGGCCAGATATCTCAATGGCATCGGCGACGGCGTCCCGTTCAAACTGGCTGTAATAGGGCGGGACCGTGACAATAACATCTTGGACTTTTTCCTCGCCAAGGGTCTCAGCGAGAGATTTGATGTAGGATAATTGCATCGCGATCAGCTCTTCGACGCTCCACTCGGTTCCGTCGCTCTGCCGGAGAGCGACGGTCTTACGAGACGTTTCAAGAAGGTCAGCGGTGGAGATGGTAGTGTAGTAAGAGACGGCATCGGACTGGAAGGGTACTGCTTGGAGAAGTTTTAATGATGAAAATGAGTCGGAAGGAAACCGTGACGCCTGGCAAAAGTTAGCAATAAAGAATCCCAAATATTGAAGGTACTACGCACCAAGTTGAAGGCGTCCGTGCTAAACAGTCTGTCGTCTTTCTTCCATGCCACGACAGACTGTATCTTTCTCTTCGAGTCTTTGTTCAATAACACGTCGAACGGAAGCCCTGGCTTCATCAACGATGCCTTGATCCATTCTGTGCCGCAGTCAATGGCAAGCACCGACCCGAACGTCGAGGGGAGCAAAGAGAACAGAGAAATAAGATACCAGACGAGAAGCGTACGCATCTTGACAGCTAGTGGAGGGGGAAAATGAGCATAGGCTCTGTCGTGGAGGTTCGTTAACGAATCCGAAAATGGCAGTTGGCCACGTATTGCGCGAAATCTCCATCTTGGGATCTGTTTGGGATGAATCTTCGGATATTTCGGGCCGGAAACACCACGACGCGAGATCCATCTCCAGGTGCACCAAACTCAAATTTCGAGCCGATTGAAAGGGCATGTCACAGCACTAGAATAAACATTCCTGGTATAGCACACAGTAATCAGAGATGAATATTGGTGATGCTGGACCGGGCTCCAAATGCAGGAGGCTCCACTGGCCAACCTTCAATTTCGACACCTTTATCCGTTTTGAACGTTCGCCACACGATATATGTGTACCAGGGGTTATACAATTGAAGAATACCACGATCAACCAGACGAATACTTAGGCTTACTCGAAAGGACTCTCAGAAGCCATCCTTTTCCTCCCTACAATGCTTTTTCCTCGCGCCAATACTGCAACCATTTCCTAACATCTTCATCGCCCAATTGCGGTAAATTCGCCCCACGAATCAATCCTACCGAAAGATGGGGAACGCCAAATGCCTCTCTACCTTTCCATCCGAGTGCTGCAGCATTCCGCTTGTAATACGGAAGGATACGCTTGGCCGGCAATGCCATCGGATCCAAAGTCGAGTTCTCCAACCCTTCTAGCCAATGGCTATAGGGGACGAGTTTGACGTTTAACTCGCACGAAATAACTCGAGCTAAGCTGGACCATGAAACTGACTTTGGGTGAACAAGATGCATGATGGGGCCAGTAAAATCCATGTGGTCGACGATGACCTGAGCTGCTACGTGCACTGGTACCCAAGATACAATCTATTTAACAGTCAACACACAGATGTATAGTGTAGACCTGAACACACTTTATCATCATCGGGTAGATAACCGAGGACTTTAGAACTCTGGATCATCGAGGGAATCCACTCTTTCACGTTCCAAGTCCCTTTCGGTCCTCCAGTCAGCTGGCCGACTCGAACAACGAGGTAGCGTAAGCCAGGAGCCGAGTGCAACAGCTCCTCAGAGACCCATTTAGACTCGCCATATCCCATTCCTTGTGCGACTTCTGCGCCGACGTGGACTTCAGCTAATGAAAGGTCCTTATCGGCACCTGGGGCCCGGGAAAAGTAAGTCAAGGCCCATAAATCTCAAGGCGGCAGCTTACTCTGAAAAACAGCGATAGAGCTGGTGAAGATGAGCTGAGCTTGTGAGGACAGGGCAAGATCGATAATGTTGCGCAAGCCATGGATATTTGCCTCGAAGGATGACAGCCCTAAGTTGAAGTCCACTCGCCACGCTTTGATAAGTTAGACAGGGCTAACTCGATCAGCATATTGTCTTACCATTATGAATAATGTGCGTTGCAGAGCTGATGACCTGACCAAAGGAGAAAAGGTAAGTACGCGGCCAAGGCTCTAAACACGACGATTCGTTCGTACCTCAGTAAGACTTTGAGATTTCGTCGCTAGATCAGCTTCTAGCATAGTGACTTTGTCCATGCCAACCTCTATCCCCTGACGGGCAAAGGCTCGCTGCTGCCTGTCGTCGACAGACGTTGCTCCAGGTCTGTTGACAGCATAGATGTGTTGAACGTTCTCGTCCAAGACCAAGCTGGCTAAAATATGAGAACCTAGGGCTCCAGTGGTGCCAGTTACGAGCACGACTTTCTTGGTCACCTTGTCGGATTGCCTTTCAGGAGTGACCTCGAAGTTCTTAGAGTACTTGTCGACCATTGCTTGCATTGCATCCACCGGAGAGCTCGAACCAAGGGCAACATGCCTTCCTTGAGCTACTGAGGCCATGAACTTTGCCAATTGAACTATACTCGGGTATGTATAGACGAAGTTATCTGTAGTTTGACGGATATCGAACTGGGCTGAATCCTGTAGCGCACGAAGTAGGGTGTTTCGAATCCACGTCGCTTGTAAACTATCAACAGGAATCAATGGAAGCTCAAGTAATTCCAGAATGATAGGATTACCTATCGCAGCCATGCTGGAAAAAGTCGTCCTTGTCGGAAATCGAATGAGAAAGGACCTGCAGAACAACTGTACGGACAAATTCTTCCGTGGACGCATCGTCCCATTCCGAGGGAGGGGGAATATTAGCTTGTGTGCTCTCTTCCACCGTCTCATATACAGCTAAAATCTCCTCGCTGTAATCTGTAAGAATAGCCTGTCGCCTGAATATAGTGCGCCTGTCATTGAGCTGAACTTGTAATGAATTATATGTCATACCGTGCTGTGTTCTTGGCCGTATAGGTGAACGGCTTTGTTGGCTTTGCAACGATTATCATCTGGAATCACTTAGTAGAAGCCGATAGTCAAACGCTTGAGCTTGCCTCTTTGAATAGCCGTGAATGTTGGGGCGCGAATTCGTTCATCCTTTTCACTGTAGGCCTAAAGAAAATTAGCTACTGCTGGCATCCACGCGCCAAAAGATCTGTCACCATATCTGATTCCGAAAATTGGCGAGTTTAGTCTCGTCGGCAGGATCAAAGGCGAATTGGGGTTTCGGTTCAACAAGAACTCCCGCTTGGAATTGCCCTCTGCCAAACATCACAGCGGCGGACACGTGAGGATCTTGATTGAGCATGCTCTCTGTACAACATCAACACCGTCAGAATTCATGTCATCTCACGAATATAATATTGAAAAATTCACCCAAAGGTACAGGGTTCGTCTAATAGATTCAATGAGATTTTGAGACTCGTAATGGACGTGCTAACAATCTCACCTTCTCTCCTGTGCTATGCATAATCTGGTCGTCAGTGCGCCCAAATATTTTCCATAATCCTGGCTTAGTCGGGTGCAACATCAAGAGATCTGACGTCGCATAGGCATCAACACCATTGACCTTTGTATTGATGACACTAGGTACGCAGAAGTCATTTTTCTGTAGGGCGAATATTAAACAATGATGTCAATGTCTAGAAGGGTATGGCGTACCACCATCACAAATTCGTATAAGTTGTTTCCGTTTGGCACCATTTCAGGTGTTATAAACTTGGGAAATTCGAAGTAGTCCCAATCGTAACTGGATTTGGCTTGAACATATGATGTCAATATATGATTGTCAGATTCAATTTGCCATAGATGCATTTACCAGGTAGAGTAGGACTGAGTATACCACCTTCGGTGCTTTTCATGCAAATCTTAGTTATAAGTTCAAATCCTCGGCACCTGCACTCACGATCCGTAGACAATGAAAATCCCAATGCCTTTGGATGTTAGGGCGTCTCCAATGGCTTTATTCAATGGACCTCCACCATAAAGCTGAGTTAAAGTATCAGATGATTGAGATCTCAATAATTACGTGCCTAACGTACCACCCCGGAACGTGTTGCTAGCCAATCAACATACTCCGGACGACGAGACCATGCCTGGAAGGGGAGAATATTGACTATGCAATGGAATCTTTTGTTGCGCGACCCACCTCAACAAACGACGGAACACAAAAAATCAAGTCACTGTTGCTTGCTTTGGCTGAAGCGAACAGCTTATCTGGCGTCGGAAGTATGGCAGGGGATTTCGGTTCGAATGCGCCAACAACCAACCCTGACGATACCTGCATGCGTTGATGAGAATGGCTCACTGGAAAATAAAATTGAATACCGTCCAGCACAACTGCGTAATACCGAGTCCATGATACATAGGCATCACATGAACGGCGAACAGGACGTCGCACAAGTCTCTCTCCCCAAACCAAGGTATGAGAGCTGTTTGAACAAGGCGATGTCCGCTCCAAGGCACTGGCTTCGGATATGCTGTCGAACCTGCGGCAGAAGAGCGACTAAGTTTTAGCGACAAATGAGAGGAAAAGGTGGTGACCAGATGAATGAAGGTACATGACGGTAGCATCGGGATCTACGCTCTTAAGAGGAAGATCATCGGCGCTTGTATTCTTCTCCCATTCAGGTAAAAAGAGGTCATCAAAAGCAGGGGCCACGGATGTCTGCGGCAGCTTGGCCAACAGATATCGGGATCTCAATATTTCAAGGGCGTCATGGGCAAGCGCTTGCATAGACGCGTCTCTGCCGACAAGGACGTGCTGTACGCCCACCTTGTGCAAAAGGTGTGCGACAGCAGGCGCCGAGTTCCGCGGGGAAATCGGGAAGAAAACGAAGTTGGCACGTAGAATACTCATCATTGTGATGAAATAAGTTATAGTATCTGAAGGATGCGTAAGAATATCAACTAGACGCCAAGGCGCAGGTAATTTCTCACCAGACATCGTCAATATCGCAATGACAGGAGGCTTGTCTGATTCTGGTACGAGGCTTTTCATCAACCGAGCACCTGTGTAAATGGCGGCAATTCCTTCGGGCCAACATATGGTCCTTACACTGCCGCCTTCGCGTGTATACACAAAGAGGCGGTGATTAGGAGAGTGCTGGAGATGCCAGTCATACATCTGCTGGAGAGTAAACGAGCCATCGATGGGAGGTGTTTGGAATGTGGTGCTTTCTACCGCTTGCTTATGCGGAGGAGGGGGGATTACTTTGTGAGTAGAAAAGGTCATTACAGATGGGAGATCCTGGAAGAATGGTGAAAATGCACACCGGCTTCGATATTTATGGAATGTGAACTTGAAGAATCATCGGAAGAATCATCGCGGTAAGCGCCCTAGTTAGTCATAGGACCCCGGTCACAACAAACAGAATTAGCAGAGTCTGAGCAGGAATGAAGGTCGTTCCTCGGATGATGGGAAAACGATCAAGCGGGAACTATGCGGCTGATCATCATTTACTGTCTATACAATATATGAGATTCTTACCATGAAATATGTTGAAGCTCCAAACTTAGACCTATGGATCAGGTCAGGTATTATTTAAGTGACGCTTCAATTAATTTACCTTTATTTGCTTCTCAGTTCGCCGTGTAAAGACATGGATATTCCTCTGGTATCCGCCAATCTTGCAACCGTCGCAGTAGAAAGCATGTTATACGGGATATTTCTCGTCCTCGATTTAACTTCGATAGCGTTACTCTTCACACGCAAAACATCCTTTACCGCAATGACCACCAGGACATCCACTTTTGTGGTTATGCGACGACCCATGTTTATTGGTGCAGTCATACTGCTAGTGTCGATTACAGGGGTAAGTCAAATGAGCTGACATTACAGACCTGCTGCTAACAAAGCATGATGAGCGCAGCATTGGATCTGTACAGTTGTCCGACTATTCGATGCTGTCGTCAATTTTGAAGGCGGGCGACAACCTTTGCGGTACTATGCAGACCTCTCGCAGACCACGGAGGTCGTTAAAACAGGATTTTTAACAGGATCGGTGGTGACTGGTGATGCTATGATTGTAAGGGCACTTTCATGATATTAATCTTGAGGGGGCTTGACTAAGTGGAAACTGCAGATTTATCGCCTCTGGGTCGTCTGGGGATTCAATTATCGTGTCATCATGTTCCCGTTGAGTACCTTGGTAGGGCTTACTGGTAAGACACTTCGGTCATTTCTTCACGGAAGGCCGAGCTCAGTCTAAATAGTATGTGGTATTGGGATCACGTACCAGTTCGCGAAGTACACCCCTGGCCAGGACGTCTTTGCTTCAGTCGCAGGGAGGTGGATTACAAGTGATTGTGTTTTCACGCTTGTGTAAGAGCATTTGCTATTATCATGACCGGTAATTGATATCAGTTCTTGCAGGACCAATGTTTATAGCTCAAGTAAGCAATATGCCACAAAAGTGAATTTATCACTCACAATACTAGCAGGTATGATTGCTTGGTACATTTATAGAACGCACAAGGCATCGTCTGCTGTTGGAGAGTCAAGAACAATGGTGTTGTTGACGTTGCTTCGTCTAGAGAAGACACGCCTCCTGACTTTGATATCCTAGTCTGTTCTTGCTATCCTCATTGAGAGTGCTGCAATATACACGCGAGTGAGCATACCTATCCATCGGAATGCCAACTGACAAACCTCGCAGAACATGGACTATTTTCTTCATGGTAACCTATTTGATCAAGACTAACATTCAATTTAATACCGTCGACTTTTGGCCTGAGGCGGCAGGAATTGCCTTCAGCTTGATCAATGTCCGCGTCGGTCTAGGCTGGGCACATAAATCAGGAATGTCCTCGACGCTGGGAGGGTCCTCGGGATTTCGAAGTGGTCGTGGCTCTGAGCGTGGCACTGAAATTCCTTTGCACCCGTTAACAGTCAATATTTCGCAAGCAGTTGTGAAGGATAGCGGAGAAAGCCTGACAAATGATGAGATTCTGAATTCCAAGTCGAGAAGTTATGGAAATATGGAGGCCTGATATTAGAGATAGGAAGGAATATTGTTTGCTAGTCAGTACATAATCAGTACATGGCTATTATTGGTCCATAGAAGATTATATGAACTGAACTTGACTCTTAACACGTATGCTATAGCATACGAACATTGTACGATGTCTTGCCCTGAACTCATATTGTGCGATTTTAGAGAAAGAACAGAAAATCTACAGTGGTTTTTCACACGGTCGCGGGTGACATTATCCCGAAGTTTCTGCAAGTTGAATATAAGCATGTTTGCACAAATATGTAAATTACTTGCAACCTTTGTTGCCTTGATGTCGAATCGAACCATCCTCTGGAGTAAACACGTTCCGCTTCGCCGAGATGTCTATAGACCTTTTGCCATTCCAAGACACGTATAGCAATTCAGTTGCCCTGAGGCAAGGTCAGTCCATATGAAAGGAGAAGGAAAAAATGTTGGACACATTACATGTTGATGAGAAGTTGACGCAACTTGAAGTTGATGGTCCCTGATAAGGTGATACCAGCACGTGATATACCGTATTTGGACCTTTTTAGCCTCCTGTCAATGGAAAGAGTGACAACTTCAACACTCCATATCCCACTAGTACGGAGCAGAATGCTGAAGAATTGAAAGTAAAAGGTGCCTGGGGGACGTCTCCTCAATTCTTTGATACATCAGAGTCGCTCTAGTATCGATCCCGTTGGGAAGGTTATTCTCAGCTAATACGATCAGGACACCCCGGCCCCGGCCTAAATATCGTAGAGTCCAATTCAGTGCGATTATTTGGCTTCGGGCTCCACTGCCTTCCCGATCTTGTAGTACACGGCTGTCTCATGTCAAGCCGCAACGCAAGAAGACTCTTCGAGTTTACACCTGGCATGACTGATGCATGATAGACAACAATAAGAACGGTATTGAAATGCAGCAAGTCATGTTCTAGAGTCACTACCCACTCATAGAATTCTGTTGGCAATGACTTGAATATTGATGCATCATGCGACCCCCAAAAAGAAATTTACTGTGCAAGGGCACACGTATCTAGAAAAGACCGAAAATAACTTCAGCGTAGCGAAAGCACATCACATTATAGGATTCGGAGTGATTCCCGCATACAACAGACACATGCTGAGGAAGGAGTGCCTCATTTTCAGGAGAGTCTGGACTTCGTGAGAGAGTGCACAAGCCGCAAGGGGAGGAATAGGTATATCCATGAATCATGGACTTCTTCACCCCAGAAGGATTGCAAACCCACCGCTTCCAGAAACATGAGAATGAACAAGATCAATCACCGTCGGTGTGTGAGATGGACAGTCAGAAGTTGAAGGCATCACCTGTACTGGAAGAAATTAAGCTGGTGTTACAAACATAATTACTACTTGAAATAAGGACAAAACAAAATTATATTAATATTGTGGCCCTCGAAAAAAATCGCCAACTTCATGGCGCCAATCGGGCAGGCGGGGCAGGGCATAACAATCAGATCGAACCTGTTGCAGTCTGGCAGTTTGTAGGCAGTACAATAAGCGCCTGGGTGATTAAAGCGGGAAGACCGATGCTATGATAGTGACATGTCGGCGCCCGGCGTAATTCCAAGTGCCCGGTCCTGATCCCTGAGTTTACAGCTCTGATAACCCAGCCGGCAGGATTTGGCGCATAATTCAGACGTACTTGAACAATATAGATGTTGCTAATCATAAATGTCGAGCCGCCTTGTAGGTTCACTAGATATAGTAGACCAACGCTGGCCGATAAGTATCTGCATTATGGCGCCCGACCATCATACGTCAACTCATTTTGACTCCCGAATCATCGGAGGAATCTCATAATTCTATAAATAGGGGATTTCCCAATGGAAAGAAGGAAGGAAGCCAATTTTAAAACCCAAGGACGCTCCTCAGCGGCAGGCTAATACTGTCCTCCGAGTCGGACAACTATCCACCCATCACAACACATCTCTACACACCACCTACACCATGCGCTACACACACCGTCGGTTACGACCTGAGGCTGGGAGAAATGATGAACACGGAAGGGAGACTGGTGGTCATGGCGGTCGCCCGTGTGTCTTAGTACGAGGCTGCTTGTAGCACGTTAATATACTGATTCAAAAGAGTCGGACGACTATATGCCATGTGACCGTGTGACAGTCCAAACCAAGTTGCTTATTAATAATGTTCAAGGTTCGAGCAGGACGCATCAACAGCCAACAATATTTTCCAGATACCAGCTTTCATATCTTTTATTCTTAGAGCAACGATATGCAGCAGGCTAGAAGTTTCGCAGCTAAGGATGCTCCGATCATAAATATACGCCAAAGTTAGGTTATCTTCGATGATTGCTATTGAAATCGTTTTAGAATTTTGTGTTAGGTACCGCATACATAATGTCTCCATATTCCACGATGTCCTGTATCGGCCAGAACTCGTGCATGTCTATCACATCTACGGCTGATGATCATGATACCGCATGACCTGTCAAGTAGTTGACGAGTATCGTCTATGTCCTCATGGTTGATGTCGCATCCCGAAGTTATCAAGAAGTAATCAAGTCCAGCTTGCCAGCTATTTCTGTCTTTTATATTTTATTATTCACGGATATATAATGGTACGTAGAACCCTCCAGACATATTACCAGCACATCTCATAACCCACAGTTACTTACTCACCTTGCAATCAATGGCACTAGAATCCGACTCGAACACCCTTCCCGCAGTTGCGATTGTATGGTTATATTTCTTTTCTTAATATGTCATGCTGACATGTCTAGGTTGGAATTTCTGTTGAGCTCCCTGGTGGTCAGGACCTGGCTGAAAACTTAGGCCATTCCTCCTTCTTCCAGTTTCTTTTGGACAAGCGCCAGTCTTACGAGAATATCCCGATTGAAAGATTTGACATTGACACGTAAGCGCTTTTTTCACGGGAATGTACCTCGTGCTCTGAACAAGCCTGTTTTTAGTTGCTATGGAAAGAAAACTGGCAACATTGTTACAAAAAAGGGTTCCTTTTTGAAATCTATAGCTCTTTTCGATTCTTTGGAATTCGGCATCACCTCCAGAGACGTCGCGACAATGGCGGTATCCACCAGGAAGCTCATCGAGCATAGCTTTCTGGCACTGCTGGACTCTGGCATCGATTACCGAAGTCAGAACGTTGGATGCTTCATGTCCTCCACCATGGAGACTACGTATTCAGTTGATCCAGTATGAACCTCAATCTCAAACATGACGTCTAGAAATATTCTGACCCTTCTCCAGACGAACGTAGAGTTGGCAGGATCACTTGCTGGATACCCGTACGCTGCCGCAAACAAGGTCTCCTACCATCTAGATCTTCGAGGGCCCACTATCCCGAGGACTACAGCTTGTAGCTCCACCGCAACTGCTTTATATCTCGCTGTTCAAGCTCTCAGGGCGGGAGACTGTGAGGCAGCTGTAGTCGGTGGTTGTCAGCTCAACTTCACGTATGTGACCTCTCTGGATCTGTCCTATCTCTGTTTTACTAACAACGATGTCGGCGAATAATTTACAGTATGGAAGATTGGATCCAGTACAGCGATGGAAAAATCTTGTCTCCGGATGGAGAATGCAAACCATTCGATGCTTCGGCAGACGGGTAACTACCTTGACTTTGCAAACCTTTTTTTCTTGTTAACGCTACCAATCTTCAGCTTTTCTCGCAGCGAAGGTATCGCTGTCCTCGTCGTCAAACTTCTAGACCAGGCCATTTCTGATGGTGATCACATCTACGCTTCTGTATGTTTGTTCTGTGAATATAAGCAGCAAACAAAATCTGATGGCTCCTTCTAGGTTCTAGGTGTTGGTATCAATTCGACTGGTTCTGCGGCTCCTGTCAGTGCTCCTGTTGCTGATGCTCAGGCTGATGCGATGCGAAGAGCCTTTGCCGGAACTGGTCGTGAACCCTCGGAGGTTGATTTTGTTGAGTTACATGCTACGGGTACAGCACCATCTACCTTTGTTCCTTTCATGTATTCACCACTACGATTAGGAACCGCCGCAGGTGATCCTACAGAGGCCAACTGGGTTGGAAAGGCATTCCAGCGGGATGATGTTTTACCGGTTGGAAGCGTGAAAGGCAATATCGGGTTGGTGGCATTTCCATCTGTATTGAAATTTCTGACCTCTGCCAAAGCCATCTGGAGATTACGTCCTTCTTTGCATCAGTGTCGAAAGTATGTTCCATGTTTGAGACGAGGATCATCCCACCTACCGTGGGTATTCGTACTCTCAACCCGCTCATCGAGTGGAAGAAATACCGACTCGATGTCCCAACCAACATCTCTCATCTCGGTACTCGCTCTTCTTCCGGTCGTCCTTTGATCTCCATCAATAGTTCTGGAATTGGTGGCGCGAATGCTCATGCAGTACTAGAAGGACCGCCATCATTTGTTCTCCCGGAAGACTCTTCAATAGACGATGGTCCCACTCTACTGGTTACTGGGGGATTATCACCGCGATCTGCCTCAGCTAATGCTGACTCGTTATTAGCGCTCATCAAAAATCACCCAAATCAAGCACGGGCAATCTCAACGATTTATGGTAGACAAGCTCGCCAGATGACCTGGCGTACTTATGCGATACACGATCTCAAGGATTCAACTTTGTCTTTCTCTCCACCAGCTCTGTGCCCTCGTCAATCGAGCCGATCCCCTATCATTTTTGTGTTCTCAGGTCAAGGGCCACAGCACTTCAACAGTACGTAGATCATCTGGCGTGACTTCTAGTGCTAACAATTTTGGTGATAGTGGGGCGTGAACTCTTCAACGTCTTTCCCGTTTTCCGGGACAGCGTCCTTCGAATGGACGCTATTTATGAGAGTGTGGTAGGCCACTCTTTGATCCTTCACACCGGTCTCTTCACGGATCGAGTGGAGAACACTTCTTCGCTCAAGAGTGGGATCTGGCCTATCTCCATCATTATCCCTTCCTTAGCCATCTTGCAGATGGCACTTGTAGATCTCTTCCGAAGTGTTGGCATCGTTCCTGACGTCGTATTTGGACATTCGGCTGGTGAAACGCCGATGCTCTATGGTGCAGGCCTCGCAAGCCAAGAGATGGCCCTCAAACTTGCTATCGCCAGGGGAAGGGCCTTCACACTCGCAGAAGATGTCGATGGGTGTATGGCTGCCATGAGCTGCAACCCGACTCAAGCAGAAAACATCATTCAGTCAGCTAGACAGGATTCACCTGTTACCTCTGTGCTCGAGATTGCATGTTCCAATGGACCCGACGCTGTTACCATCAGCGGACACAGGTTCTTGGTTGAACGTGCGGTTGACATAGCTCGAAGCGAGGGCGTATTCGCTACAAAGCTACGCAGCTCTGTGCCCGTCCACTCCACTCTAATGGAAGTATGCCATGATCAGTTCCACGACTATGTTTCGCAAGTCTTTGAGGAGCATCCGACGGTGGCCCCCTCTATGCCAGTGTATTCGACTGTTACTGGTACTCGACAAAGGGAAGCTTTCACGCCCCAGTATTTCTGGGCGAACACCAGACAACCTGTGTTGTTTTCTTCGACTGCGGCACGCGTGAGGGAGGACTATCCTGATGCCATATATATTGAGATTGGACCACATCCCGTGCTTGCTACCTACGTGGAGAATCCACAAGTCAAAGCAGTCTTATGTCCCCTGATTCGGCCACGTTCTTCCACCCTGCGCTCTCCTACGGAATCGTATACTTTCCTGGACTGTCTTGGTCGAATCACTGTGTTGGGACCTAAACACTCCCAAGTCGATTTCAGACGACTCAATATGTATTACGGCACTTTGAAAGTCGTTCCTGCAATTCCCTATCCATTTCAGCGGAAAGAAATACCCTATTACCGAGGTTTATCAATGCAAAATACTTCTCGAGGCCATGTACGCATTGCACGCAATGGTCCTTTAGGACAGAAGGACATGGACATCAGTGCTTCAAGTCATCCGAGCTTGATCGACCATGTCATATGTGGCGAACCGATCATGCCTGCAGCCGGATATATAGAGATGGTGAGTCATCAATTGATAATATTTCTGACCGCGCGCTAAGCAAGGCACGTCGCAGGCATTTGCAGCGGGTGGTCGAGTCTTATGGAATGTAGCCTTCGAAGCAATCATGCCACTGTCAAAGAACTCACGGCCGGTAAAATTCCAGCTTGATGGCTGCCACTGGACTGTTGTGTCCACCGTGACTAGCTCAACGACCTCGGCGAGTCTGCCTTCTGTCCTCCTTGATTACAGCTGACCAATCTTTGACAGGCAATGCAAAGTCACGCTCAGGGACATATGTCGAGGGCTAACATTTCACGTCCACCTGATCTAGATATCAGTGCCTTTCAATCTCAAAATACTCAATTGAATGTAGAAAGTGCGTCGCTTCCATACTGGTCTTTCCAGATCGAAGTTGAAGATTTCCTAGATTTTTACGAAACGCTGTCGTACTTCGCGCAATATGGGCCGCCATATCAACGAGTTGCTGCCTGTTGGATTAACGACCAAGAAGGTTTATTCCAGATTAGAGCTGCTGATGACGAGATGATGTATGTCACAGGGTATAGCGCTTTTCCCTTAAAAAAGCTGACCTTTTGCTGCTCTAGTTCCGAAAGATATACTGTTCATCCGGCAATCTTAGACTCCTGTATACATTCTGCAGTACACCATCGTATCACGGGTAACATGGATCCCAGCTCGTATTTTCTTCCGTCTCGGGTGGATGTGGTCACTCTATACGAGAAACCGGAACCAGAAGTCCTCCGGAATCTTATGTATGCTAAAATCGTCAGGCAGAAATGGATGCCAGGTTCGTGATTTTAAAAGATCAATGGTGATAGCAATGTTTGACAGTACGAACAGATGCCATCATCTTTGACGTTAGTCTTGTGGGCGAGGATGGCCGACACATCCTCAAGTTATCAGGACTTCAGGTTGAACGACATCAATTATCGCCTGCCAAACCAATGACCCGAAGCTTCGAAATGGTCCATCAACCATATGGGCTACCTCCTCTGCCACTGCATTATCCATCGCAAGAAAAAGGACCAAACCTCCATTCTCTAGAGCACAAATCCTTTCAAAAAACACCGAACGGCACTAGCCCGAAGTTGGATCACATCCTTGATGAGATTACCGAACGACTGCGCGGTGCTGTAGACCTGATCGCTGATGATAATATTCAAGTCCTCAGGATCTTAGATCTGAGTGCAGAAGATTCTACTTCCGCAACACTTTCGTTGCGAGTTTTGCATCTAATGAAGGAGAGGCAGGTTTTTCTTGAGTATTCCAGTATTGGAGCGGGACAAACACCATTCAACGATACAGACGGATGTTCCTATCGAAACGTTGACATTAACTGGGATAGAGCTAGGACCGCCCAACACAATTCCTTACTTTGCTGTGACATCATTATCGGCGTTGACGCCGACATCAGGACCTCCCGCATAGACATCCTTCACGATTTCCTAGTTCCGGGTGGTATAGTCATCATGAACATCGCAGACAAGACACAGGGACTGTCGCTCGAATCGGAGAATTCATGGCAGACGTCAATACGAGAGCGCTTTCATTCTTCAATCGTCTTAGCGAGAGGCGACTCCACCCTTATCGAAGCGCAGAAACCAGTCGTACAGCTTCCCGATGTCCGAGTTAGCCATCACAACAAGCTAGCGTCTTCTATACTATCGTTCAGCTTGGGCAAAGAGCTAGCCATTCGCAGCGATATCATCCGACTTCAAAATTCAAAGGTACCTGCAATTTGGATCGAGTCTACCGTGGATGTTTCCGGCGCCACCGCTCGCGGTTTCTGTCGATCATTGAGGAGGGAAATTCTCCGGACGAGAATTTGTCTCGTGCTTTTCCACGAGCTATGGTCTGCACCAGAACGTGGAAGATATATCGAGTGGCTGTCGCATGTGAAGGATCTTGATCAGGAGTCGGAGTTCGTTGTCGAGGGTGATGGCCGGCTATTCCTTCCTAGACTGGTCCCTTCTCCGACATTCAAAGTTTCGAAGACTTCGTCCACTAGCAAACTCACCCCCAAGTATTGGGTGAAGGATTCTGGCCAAATCACGGAGTCTCCTCGTCCCCTTGTCCCGCAGGATCACGTTCTTTTGTCCATAGAGCTCGAATCAACATCTATCGGCGGCCTGCGGGGGGTGTACGGAGAAATCGTCGAGACATGCAGTACAGATCACCGTATCAACACCCACGTTGCAGCTATCATTTCGGGGCCGCTGTCCAACTTTGCTATTGTCCACATAGGGCAACTTCTTCCTGCCCCTCAATGGAGGGACCGGCTTGACGCACTCGTACCAATTCTCATTATCACCCGTTGCATTGGTTTCGGATCGCTGAAACTCGAAGATCGCCCTCGAGCACGGGAGTGTCGGGTGGTTCTCGCCCTCAGAAACGGAGAAGAATCTGATCTTGGCCCCCATCTTGTGCGTACGTTGGAGTTCTTCGGTATCTCTACAACCCTGGCATATGGCGAAGCTCCTCAGCTTCTTACAGTCGTAAAGTCGGGTGACTTTGTCATCTCGGATTACGATAACCATTGGGAAAGTGTGCGAAGCATCTGTGATTTTCTTCACGCATTGTTGTACTTTTGGGATGACCCCGTGAACGGAACAAAAGAAGAGGTCGAAAGGAATTCTTGGGTCGTTTCAGATGCCTTCAAAACACTCGGCGCTGTTGAATTGCCACAGTCACCGTTGCTGGCCCCATTCCGTATTCCTCGTGATATCATTGAGGATATGAAACAAGAGCTCAGATCTTGTCTCCTACGTGCAGACGTTTTTTACTTGCTACATGGCGGAATAGGATCCCTTGGATTACAGATCGCTCTTTGGATGTACCAGGTATATTTTTATTTTGCCCTGGCTGGCAAAATAGAGACTGATCTCGGTTCTTCAGAAAGGCGCCCGAAAGATCGTCCTGACTTCTCGCAGTGGAGGGCGGTCTTTGTCAAAGAAAAATCCTGCAGCCTTTCGAATTTTGTCTTATCTTCAGGAACAACCCGACTTGGAATTGTGTCTTGAATGCTGCGATGCCAGTTCTGTTCCGGACACGCAACAGCTGCTATCCACGCTTCCAGGGCGTATCGGTGGATGTATTCTGCTCTCAGCCGTTTGGGCAGACGGCGCGTACATGAAACATACCCAAGACACCTATTATCACGTCTTTCCAGCCAAGGTTGAAGCATTTAGAGTCCTGGAACAAACCCTTCAGATCAGCAAGCTCGACTTTTTAGTAACGCTATCATCCGTCACCATCTTTGGCAATTCTGGACAAACCAATTACTCTAGGTAAATGGAATCTTATCTAGAACGGAGAAGTGCTCACTACTGTGCTTTAGCGCTAATACCGCGGTTGATTTTATGACGAAAGACTACCCTAATGCCTTCGCATTGGTTGCTCCGGCTATCGTTGATAGTGACACTGTCATCGACCCCAACACTTTGCTACCTAATCCGTCTTTGATTCAATTTATGCCATGGGCAATGACTAGTCGACGTGAGGCGTTACAAGCTTTTCAAGTCAAGGTGCTAACATCGTCTCACAGAATTGTGCGACTGCCTAGAGGATGGCCTTAAGAGGTTGCGCCAGGAAGCATTTTGGCTGTACATCCCCGATCTCTCATGGACAGATGTGCAGACCTTCTGTGGATCATCTCCTCTCTATAATCATCTTGTGCCACCACAAGCTGCCCCTTCTGAGGACACGACAACAAGCTTTAAAGTTTCTGTCAAAGAGCTTGTCTGTCACTCGCTGAATATATCAAAGGAGGAAATCGCCTCCGAGGTCCCACTCACAGCTTACGGGCTGGACTCGTTGTCCGCGAGCCGGCTCTCTCTTGCACTCCGACCTTTTGTGGCTATCACACAGCTGCAGCTCCTCGGTGATGTTAGCGTTCAAGACATTTGGGCTTTAGTTGAAAAGAATACCGACCGTGGGCCTGGAGAGAATGGGAAGTTGCATGGAGATACCATCTCTCAAGGGCCCTCCTTCGATCCAGAGTCCCGTGTGAATGCTATGCATGCCATGGTGCAGACTTACTCTGAGAACTTTCCTCTCGTTTCGAAACAACGCACGGCCTCACCCATTGGTAAGGTTGTACTTGTCACTGGTACAACTGGGGCTTTGGGATGTCATATCTTGGCGAACTTGATATATGATCCCGATGTACTGCATATCTATGCTGTGAATCGTCCAGGAGACATACCTATAGAAGAGAGGCAACGGCGAGCATTCTTAGACCGCGACCTACATGTCAGCATGAAGAAGGTGACTTTGATGGAAGTAGACCTGTCCGTGGAGAACCAACTGTTTGAGAAGGTGAGTATACCATTACGTCGACTTCGAACTGTCAGTAATTGCACAATCTTTAGTTCGCCGACCCGATAACGCATATTATCCATATTGGTACGAAACTTTTAGAGAGTCGTGATTTTCCTATCTGACGTAACAAAGGGTGGCCTGTGGACTTCAATATTGGCTTGTCTTCATACAAGGCCAGTATTCAGGGACTGCGCAATCTGATTGACTTCGCCCTCATTTCTCAAGCGCGACTCGTGTACGCAAGTTCCATTGCCGTCTTCCAAAGTATGTCTTCGATATTACCGATTTAAGCAGTGGGAGGTAATCCTGTTTCTCAGGTGCTGCAGACGATCATCCTCAAGCTGAAACCCACATTGACGCCGAATCTGCACAAGGAAACGGATATGGTGAGTCTAAATGGATCTCCGAGGAACTTCTACGTTTGGCCCCCGGGCTGCGCTACCTCGTCGTTCGCGTCGGACAGCTGAGTGGTGATCGCAATGGTACCTGGAAAGTCAATGAATGGTTCCCTTCAGTAATACAGAGCGCACCTTTTCTTGGGTGCCTTCCCAACGATGATAAGGTGAGCGGTTTCATGATTTGGACCGGGAGCTGTGTTGATGATCGTACCAAGCCCGTATCTTGGCTTCCGGTACATGTGGCTGCTCAAGCAATCGTCGACCGCATTGACATTCTCTCTCCCATCATCCATATTGTACATCCCAACCCAGCTCAGTGGTCCAAGCTAGCTCAACTCATATCTAAAGAGTTGAACGTCCAACTTGTGCCTTATGCGCAGTGGTTCGAGTTGCTAGAAAACTCCGCTTTGGATACAGCAGAGTTGCCTGCTATGCGACTTCTCTCGTACTATAAACGCAACGCTGAGGCATTGTTCATGAAGGACACCGAAGCATTCGGATTACCCAAGGTTTCAGCGGACTCGATGACTGCAGTGAACTTCCCGCAATTGGATGCGAATGAAGTCGAGAAGTGGCTGGCTTATTGGCGTCGGGTAGGCATGGTATAACGTGTCACAGAAAACGTTCAGTACCTGTCAGATAAGTCTATGGTTGTAGTCGAAACGACTCGTATGTAGATCCCAAACCTTCATAAATGGCATCGACAATTCCTTTCTACAGCTATGTGATTCTGTATATCGCTCTGATTCTCAGGTTAAGATCTTCCAACAGCTTGAAAATCACCAATAGAACCTGTCACATAATCCGGAATAATACTTGAGGTATTCGGACCGGTGATGTCGCCGTCTGAAGTGATACCTACACCAATCAAAGTAAGCACCATTGATACGCGGAATAAAGCCAAAATCGCCCACCGGTCAAAACGAGAAGTGTCGATATCCCACCATTCTTACCAAACAGGATATCGGTATCAAGCCTGTCACCAACCATAATGGTGCGTTTAGGATTGTAGCTGATCCTGTAAGAGTTTCAGTATAATCAAAGATTAGGCAAGGAAGTAGGTGGGTACTTCGCTCTGATGCAATCCAGCATAGTAATTGATGGTTTTCCGATACACAAAGGATCTTTCCCCAGAGCGTACCGGAGCGCTGCACTTAATGCACCTCCTCCAGGCAGTACACCATTAGCGTTCGGATAGGTACTGTCCTCGTTCGTCACAAGAAATTGACACCCAGGGCTTCGGGTCGAATATTGAAACGCTTTTGACAACTTGGTGTAGGTGATGTTACTATCAAAACCACATAAAACTGCAGCAACGTCGTCGTCGAGAACGAAATCGGCTAGAGAAAATGGCGTTAACGTGCAATCCGCGGGATCCTGTCAAATGTTTAGACACTGAAAGAGGCGCCATATAGGTCTTACCGTTCCACCGAGATACTGAATGCCTTCTTCTTTGAGTTCCTCCTCTAATCCCGACATCCCAATCACGTACACCTTCTTGCCTTTCGGAAACTTGACAACGGACGACAGGTATACGGCAGACGCGTAGGCGGATCCGTATATCTCGTCCTGCACATCTGTTCAATAGAGGGAATGTAATCCAGGACAGTCACTACTCGCTAGATGAGCCTCTACCCCAAGCCTGGCAAACTTGATTTTATAGTGGCATTGTTGGTGACAAATACAATGGTCTTTCCTACCATATTGTTAGGCGTCGAGGTACTGCAATAGACGTGGTTTCGCACTCCGATGCCTTAAAAGGCGCAAAACATCAAGAGCACCGTCGATTAGCTGATCGTCATGCCATAATACACCATCGCAGTCGAACATCCAGGTATCGTAGTTGTCTATGAGCGAGGCATATTGCTCCAACGAACATAGGCGAACCATCGTAGAAAGAGGTACAGGACCGGCATCTACCGGACTGATCAGGACGGAACGTAAACGGGTTCACAAAATCGTGTCCAAGTCTTCTTCCGCTCAAAATTCCTTGTGATTATCGATTCCCTCGAATTCATTTTCGATGTAAGGTTGTCCAAAAAATGACCCCTTAGCACCGTTGATCTTGAGCCCCTGCTTCAGGTATCTGACTTTCCTGTCATGATATTGAGATATTTTGCTGTTTAGGTTGTAGATCAATATCAGTATAAATTATATACAGAAAGCTTACCTTTTGGATACGCGCTTGCAATTAGATCAGAGTTGTATATGCAGTGAAAAAACGCACATCAAGGCTCAATTCGCTTCCTCTTCCTTGTGACCGCCACATCGTTGTCCGTTCGCAGTCTCTTTGCTTTCCCCTTCAAGTTAGGCTGACTCTCCCTGCTCTCCTGAAGTCTAACAGTATTCCATATCGCTCTTTCGACAGCCCCCCTGCCCACTGCATCCTCCGATGGGATATCCTGCTCCCTGTTGCTGTTAATTTTGCTGGAGATGTCACCAAGGGCGTCGTATAGCTTCTTGTAGGTCTTCATCGTGTATTGAATCCCGTTCCGTCGTCCAGCAGGAGAAAGGGCATCCACGACGGCCTCGTCGGAGAAGAAGGGAATGTTCTCGGGGTACACAAGACTTAATATCAAGGATGCCGTTGCCGGGCCTACACCCTTGAGTTCACATAATATGTCCATGCTCTCCTTCACACGACCCCAGGCACCTGACTGCAATTCCGGCAGAGCAAGGGCGCGCTGGCTGCAATCCCTGACCTGGGCATCTGAGTTCTTCTTTATCATCGTCCGTAACATAGGCCGATTCTGGCCAAAGGCGAGCTTGTAATCCATGATTGTCTGGAGCTCTGGTAGGGTAACGCTCGGGGGTGAACGCGACAAGATCTGAGGAACAAATTTCGTCACGGCAGATAGTAAGGCCTCCTGAGTGGGAGAAAAGTCGGCCTGGCGTGGGAGGGCCCTCAGTTGAACTGGGGTAAACGAAAGGATTGCTTGCGACATGGACGTTTTGGATACAACCGAGCACCCTCTCGGAAACTCAGAGTTAGTGGAAAATCGACCCCAATTTAGTCCTGCCGGTACAGAATATGCTAACCCGGGAGGAAAGCCTTTCCATTTTGGGGTCAGAATATGTCAAAATTCGGACAAAATTTGCAGCAGTTTCTGGGGCCTGAGCTTAACTTCACTCTACTTTCTCCGTTTCCGCTTAAACTCAGCAGCAGAATTCAACTTTTAGAATCGACGCCCTTTCATCTTGTGCATTCTACTCTTAGCTTTCTACTGTCATGGCGTTTATCGATCCATCAGAGCTACTAAATGTCTGTGTGCTGCACCTTTTCTGTGGAAGCAATGAACTACAAAATTCTTATAGGTTTCTTCTCCTGGACTTGCATATATTGTACTAGGCGGCTTCGTCGTTGCTGTTCGCTTTCTATTCCTCTGTATTCATACCCATTGCTAACTTAGTTCCCCAGTTCTCTATGGTCTCTCTCCTAGTAAAAGAAAAGGTCTGAGGCTGCATTTCGTAGTATTCGCGCATCTGACGCGGTCGTAGCTATTCATTAACGAAGTGGTCTTGGGAACAGCCGTAGGTATCATCATGGGTCCCCACGTTGCGGGTATCTTCGACCCCCGCTCTTGGGGTAATTCGACACAAACCGTCACACTCGAGGTCATGCGTATCGTTCTCGCCACTGGACTCTTTGCCATTGGAGTAGAGCTTCCTGGACCGTACATGGCTCAACATTTCAAGGGACTTGTCGTTATGGTTGTTCCTACCATGGCTATCGGATGGGTTATAGTCGCCGGTCTGTGTTTTGTATAGATGAAGTATAAAGCTGATTCTTGTTCTTCCAGGAATCCTCCGAGCCCTCTTTGTCGACCTCAACTTTGTTTCTTGTCTTGCCATCGCAGCATGTCTTACTCCCACGGATCCCATCATATCCGCTGCTATAGTTGGTACGTGCTCTTCTTTGTAGATAAGGACACTCTTATCACACTCTTATCTGACGCAGGGGGCCGGTTTGCCGTAAAACACGTCCCGCTAAACCTCCGCCAAATCTTGTCGGCGGAGTCTGCAGCAAATGATGGTCTTGGTAAGTCATACACAACGTAAACTTGTACATAGTCTAACTAGTTTCTCTCAGCCTACCCGTTTCTATCGGTGTCTATATATTTGACCGTGGAGACTTCCCGCCGAGTAGCTATCGGCAAGTGGTTCGTCGTTGGCTGGTTATGTTGGTGTCCGTGTTTTCACCCCTCCTGCCGTACTTATCCGTGCATCACAGACGAAGTCGTCCTTGGCGTGGTCTTAGGAGCTGTTCTCGGGCGCACTTTTGCCTGGCTAATGAGAATTTCCCTCCAGAAGGGGTTCATTGACCGTCAATCCTACGTTGCGCAATACCTCGCAATGGCGTTCTTCACCATTGGCATTGCCAGCACTATTGGAAGCGACGACCTACTTGCCGCCTTCGCTGCAGGTTGCGCTGTCTTTCTTTTTGCGTCATCAAACTGCTGATATCTCGTCATACAGGCAATGCCATTTCATGGGATGGGCACTTCAACACCCAAACTGAAGACGAGATATTCGCATCGGTGATTGATCTAGTACTAAATTGCGCGTGCTTTGTGTATATAGGCGCGTGGCTCCCCTTCGACGCTTTCAACAACGCCGAGTTAGGTATAACTCCCTGGCGACTGGTTGTACTTTTCATGGCTATCCTGGCTCTCCGTCGCATTCCGTCAGTCCTGCTTCTGTACAAATGGATCCCTGAAATAAGGACATGGCGTGAGGCACTGTTTTCAGGGCACTTTGGTATATATTGCGTACGACCTATCGGCTGCATTTTCTGACCTGTTTTCAGGTCCGGTGCGTTCCTTACATTCGAGAAACGGAATCGCGTCTTACGAAATTAGATGGGTGTGGGTGCGGTGTTTATATCGACTCTGGCCCTGACTGAACTGCCGGAGCCGCACAACCCGCCGGAGAGTCAGCAGGAACTCCTTGCTGCAGTTTTACAACCAATTGTATCATTTGTCGTCCTAGGTTCGATCATCATACGTACGAAATCTCCCCTGCTTTCTTCCAATCAAGTTAGACGTCATTTTGTAGATGGCCTCTCTATCCCATTCTTCTCCTTCGGCAGGACGTTGTCCCGCACGCTTTCCATGAATACGGACAATTCGACTTTGATAGTCGATCCCAACAATAAGATCCCAGTGCGTATATTAGTGCGGTGCTTTGTTTATGTGACTAAACGGTGCTTAGTATCCTGGGGCTGGGGTGTATCCTGAGGGAGTCGAGCGTGGGGCAACGGGCGAGACGGGACCGTCGAATGACAGGATCGTCAATTTTGCTCTCGACCAATAACATTAGCTGTGCCATACTCAAGGCAGTATCATGTTTTGAGTACTGGTGCTACGTACCAATTAGAATCACCAATAGAAACGGGTAGAACATACACTCGTACATAAATCATTGTGTTTTCATTACAAATTCAATACCCCTTGTGTAGAATTGCAAGCACTCCATTGGTTATATTGTACAACAGGTAAGTATTATCAAACGGCTGTGCCATTGCCGTTGGTCATCCCTGCTTAGCTAGATACGTCTCATATTGTTTCGGGGTGAACGTTTTCTAACAGCTCAGATTAGAGTGTTCGCAAATGATACAACTAAGCTTCACCTGAGAGAACGCATGCATCTGTGATATTTCGTTCTTTAACAGCTCATTGACTAGGCCCAGATTAAAACCCTGCAAATATGCTGATAAGGCTAGGCAAACTTACTCCACCGATGCCTTGCTAACGTCGACTTTCCCTCGAATGCCTGTGATCGAATGCATGGATACATAGCAAAGGAATAGGACGACAAGTAGTACGAACCTCGCTGACAAGAATGATAGCATAATTCTCCCCACATCCACTGGACTGGTCTTCAATATCTAAGTATGTCACCGGTATAGCATCTCGGATGGCTTTCTCCAGGTCCGTCGTGTTGACTGGCATCGCAGAAAATTTAAGAAAGGGGATCGTGGTGGTTGAAAAGATGATCTGATAACAAGATGCGGCCCGATCTCCGATCAGAGCATAAACGGCGAATGACGTAAGTAAAGTAAGGCGTGATCGTGTACACTCGTGACTAGCCATGTGACGTGATACGAAATCCGAAGATGGAAACTGGTCGCGAGTCCAGCGATCTTGTTGAACGACGATGGACGTAGTAAGGGCCAAGGTGGCAGCTACGCCGACCCCTGCAAGTGTTGAGCAGAGCCGTGAAAATCGCCTTCAGCGACTCAAGTCGCGCTTCCGTGACCGTGGTGGGCGAGTTGTTTGTTCTTTATTTCTTCACCCAGAATCGTTGAATTATCTCATAGGATCTTTCAGCCGACTGGCGAAAACAAGCTGGTGGATATTTTGCTTGCGCATCGGACAGCTCAGCAAAGACGTTCGAGGTCGAGGAGTCTCTCACCGGTGAAGGCGAAGAAAACGGCCAAGGGGAAGAAAACGAAGAAAGCAGCTGCAGACGAATCGGTTGCAGGTGTGCTATTTGCTTTTTACCCCGGGAACTTGGTACCAGTGTCAATCAGGACCGTCGATATCCAGTGGAGAATCAAAGACGAAAGCTAAACCAAAGTCGGCAACTGAGACGAAGACTAAACGTCGAGGACGACCACCCAAATCATCTGTTCATGGTACGCTATCGCTCGATGTATACTGAACTGGGTTATAAGTCGACCCTAGGGCCCTCACCTGAAAAGCCGAAGCCGAAGTCTAGGACTCGCAAATCCACTACAACAGCCGCACTAGATGATGACAGCGAGGATATTCCACTTTCGAAGGTCACATCAAAGAAGCCTCATACAGTTCGGTCTCCTCCTTTGACACCTATTCAAGAGGTCGACGAGGAAGAAGATGCTAGAATAGAAACCGACGTTACTGCGTCTAAGGGGAGAAAGAGAGGTGAGGGCCTATCTCGTTGACCGACCTGTTGTCGCTGAGACCCTGTAGCCCTTCCTGTCAAACTAAAGACACCATCCAAAGCACGACGAGCGTCGAGGATAAAGTCGAATGCTGTTGATACTGAAGAGGATACGCCTGTTGATATACCACCGAAGGGTCACGGAGCGGGCTCCTCGAAAATAAAGTCGAAGGCTAAGGTCCGAGCTGAGGCGGTAGAGAATTCGGAGATTGATATTGAATTATCGGCGGCTTCATCAGTGGAAAGTACTGTCAGGGGCAAGGCCAAAACCATGAAGGACACTTCGGCCGAATCGTTAGCAAAGACATCGGCATCCCAGACTGCAAAAACAACTGGTAACTCTTCAAAGTCTAATGCTAACGCTAAGACTGTTGACGACGTGGAAGTCCCTGCTCGTAAGGCAGCCAAAGCTTCGACAAAGGTCCGGAAAACGAAGGGCGGCAGTGGCGTTCAACCTGATCTTTCAAAATCATCGTTGAAGGATGTTGACCATGTGATAGAAGCTTCGGCTGAATCGTTAGCAAAGGCATCGGCACCCCAGGCTGCAAAAACTGGTGGTTCATCAAAGTCCAACGTTAACGCGAAGGCTGTCGACGACGTGGGAGAACCTACTCGTAAGGCAGCCAAGGCTTCGACAAAGGTCCGGAAAACAATGGACAAAAATGGCGCTCGACCTTATTCTGCCAGATCGACGTTGAAGTCGAATGATGATCAAGTTCATCCCGAGAAATTACCCGCTAAGAAAAAGCGGCCACGTACAGATAAGGACGAGGAAGCAGGCGAAGGCGTTGTGAAGAAACCGAGAGTTCAGGAGACACAGGTCTCGACAAAAAAGCGCAAGGCCAAAGACGTTTCAGAAAATGCTAACGCTGCTGAGAAGCTGGCAAAACGGAGCAAGACGTCAAAATCTCTGGAAGATCACGACGATGTCAAGGTAGTCCCCAAACAACGGTATGTGAATGAAACCCAGAGGCTCTTAGGGGGCTTATCTTCACGTTAGAACGAAAACCAGCACTTCCAAGCTAAAGGAAAACACATCAAAGACACCCAAGAAACCGACCCCTAGAAAGGTAGGATGTCGATCATCAGTCAATTCCGCCCTTCTTAGCTCGTTTCCAGGGTCCGCGAAAGAGTGTCGTTGCGAGGCTCCATGCCCCCTTACCTCCCATCGAAGACGAGGACGAAGCAGATCCTATCGATTTTCTCTCATAATGATCTATCGCTGATTTATTATTTATATCTCCCTCATCGCTTTGTAATACAAGCATACTACCTATAAGTATTGTACATGATATACAAAGGAACTTCCTACGTAGAGAACACTTAATGTCATCTTAGTAGCTGACCAGACATTTGGTTGAGATTGTCTCCAAGCTGATCACTTGGGAACTCGTTGAGCACGAGTTGGTGTGGGATTGGTATGGGAGGCGGGCCATTATGACTATGACCAAAGTTAAGTGAGACCAATTGTAGTTGAGACGTTGACCCTGGGGACAACTCGAACGTATCGATCCTGGACCGGTTGCGCACACACGGAAACCAAACCCTCAATAGATCCTGTACGATGGGTTCAGCGGTTTTCTTGAATAAAGTGACAGAGACCGACGGTTTGTGTACCAAAGACGGCTACGTATGAAAAAGGCGCTTCAGAAAGTTAGGGTCAATACATGCAGTACAAGGGAGACAGGACTTGCCTAGGGCCCCCAGTAGATTCGGTAAGCCACTCCAGGCGCCCCAGTCCAGTCCCGTGAGGAGTATGACGTCGATTCTAAGACAAAAACAGTGAGGTGCGCTGATTTAAAGGATAAAAAGGGCCTACACGACGCCTACGAGACTAAAAACAGTGAATATGGCAAGTCGAATGGAAGATGATAGTAAGCCACGTCGCTTATCGCGAGGTAGAGTGTGCCAATATTGCTGCACTAAGAAGCCAATCATGAATGCGAGGATAAGTGTTGGAAGCATCATTGCAAATGTTAAAATAGTCGATGTCATATCGCTGTAGAATTTGCATTCAGTTGATTCCGGTCGATAGCCAAAGAGTTTGAACCTACAGGATATGATAGTCTATGGTACAAAACATTCTGCTCTCAGCGAGAATTACTGATAGTGGCTGCCGGAGACCATGCTAGAGGGAGGAAGAATAAATTGAGAGATGTAGGGAAACGATATGCTCACGACCAGGGAAAGAATAAAAATAATGGTAGGGAATAGATAAGGCAAACAGATCAGCTATAGGTTAGTCCTTGAGTAAGTTCTTTCACATTACGCAGTTTAGGGCAGATAAAGTACACATGCCATGATGTTGCAGGCCATTCCCTTTATTCGCCGCCCACCGCCGCTTCTCAGCTCGAAAAATAACTAGATCGTAAAACGTGTAGGTAGGTACAACAGATGATTTTATGACGCACATAAATCACAAATGCTAATGTAGTTCCGGCCGTCCTGGTGAAGATAAATGACCTCAAAGACTCACAAGAATGTATGCACGTACAAAGTCGGAGCTATGCTTACAGCCAGTGCTTGCGCCAAACATACACCTGCATCTGGGTGAGACTTTCCCAGTTGACCTGTGATGAATCTAAACACAAGACTGAAGTATTGAAGTGAAGGACCAAGCAAGGAGATCGAGGTTCCTACAAGAAGGAAAAGGAAAAGCAGGCCACTATCCAACTGAAGTTGAGGTTGAACCATGTCAGACTTCGGGAAACCTTGGATGAGCAGAGCACAGTCGATAGTATTAGGGACGATCCTATC
This sequence comes from Armillaria sp. CMW 4456, assembly GCA_028551335.1. Taxonomy (NCBI): domain Eukaryota; kingdom Fungi; phylum Basidiomycota; class Agaricomycetes; order Agaricales; family Physalacriaceae; genus Armillaria; species Armillaria sp. CMW 4456. The sequence continues at coordinate 84,689 of JANDKJ010000303.1, forward strand.
CAGCCAAAGCTGTGTATAATGACGAAGATCGTCACCAATGCTTCGAGTGATTCTTCCAATATAGTCAGTGGAAGGCTGAAATCCGGGCTTGAGGTCGACTGACCTTCTGCCATCCCCAGTCTCCAGGAGAGGGAAACAGGTAAAAGGAAAAGCGCAGTCTTTTCAAAACAGAAGTAAGGAACGGGAAGAGAAGAGAAACACGAATGAATCGAGGCGTGGTCGTAGCTAAGGAAAGGGATTCAGGATTATCCCCAATATTGCCCAATCATTACGAGAAGTATCAGACCTGATTGATTGATTCCTCAAAGATGTGATGGACGCACGAAATTTATGTTTAGATATAATTGTCGTGTTGAGCAAAATCCGCTCAAACTTCCGTTGCTATCCGGCTTATATGTACGTGCAATATGAAGACCTAACCAAGCTTTGAGTTAAGGATGATGTAGTAATCGATAAACGGAGATATACACGGTTTCAGAGCCTCCCACGACGGGAACAACGCGAGGTTGGCAACGCCAGAGTCCAAACTAATATTCTGGAGGATTACTAGCCGGTGATCGAATCTTTTTGTATAGCTCTTCCCGTGACAGTTGCACCGCTCGTTGAAGCGGAGATCAAGTTCACCCGCAAATGTTGCCGGAGAGAACAAGTTATGATATGACACTCTTTGCACGGTTTGAAACAGGATATGGTGTTTTGATTTACACCCCGTAAATGGTAGATAGATCTGCGCCTACAGTAAAGAGGGACTAACAACGAAGACGTCTCTTTGTCAAAGATGTTACTCAATAAGTATCCTAGGGACGAACATTACCTGGACCTTATAAATCCGAATGGCACGGATTTTTATCTCAACTTGAGGGGCGAGAGGCTGTCACGCCGATGGGTCCGGTCCAATTCTAGGAATCCCTTCGAACACTCCCAATACCCCCATGATGAACCGAGTGCTCAATGCCATTCTCCCAAATAGCCGAGGCTCTTTCCCATTGATTCCAATACCAGGGTTCACCCCCCGGTACGATTCTTGCGCGAAACGATTGGAACAAAAGCCTTTCGAGTTCGTCCATTCGCCACAACGCCCATAGTACCACTGTTCCGAGGGCATCTACGTCTAAGATATGTCTGTGCGGAATAGGGAACGGAACGGAAGGCGGAACGACCTTACGCCGCATACACTGTCTTCTACTGAGATGTCCGGCCTGATGCTGTGGCTCAAAAACAGAGACAAAAAGGGACTCCGAAGTCACGGTGAAGACGCCTTCGGAGCGAACGCCCAGGAGATACGCATGAGCAGCAGAAGGGGCCATGAACATGATGGTAAAGAATTTGCCGGAACAATAGTGAATTGTTAACTCTGGTCGTTCCCCGTTTCCTGCTCGAGACTGGAACACCATACTAGGTGACCTTGCATCGTTCGGTACCAGTCGAACAATTACGTCTGTTTCTTCTGCTCTCTGTTTAAGGTAAGACTCGAGCCGTCTTCTTGCGTAGGTTTCGAAAATGCCTTCTCCAAGCCACTTTACTCCGCCGCCCGGTACAGATTTCCTGTCAGAGTTGAACAGTCGCGGGTCTGGCTTGATAAACACGTCTAGACGCTTGGAATAATGAAGTATCCATGCGTGATAAACAATTCGCAGGAATGAAAGGAAGAGGTCAAACGGTGCAGCAAGGAGGACAGTGAGAAGGTAATGAGTTTCTAGCGGGTGGGTAGATCTAGTTCTCAGGGCTGCGAACAGTTTGAGTTGGCCTGGGATAGCTGGTGCTGAGGAATCTTCTGTGTAGAGATCGACGTGGACAACGGGTTGGGGAAGTGCATACGGGACGCAGGCTTTACCTGGAGGATGACTAGGTTTTCGTATCCGTATGGTGTAGAACCCGGACCGGTCGTTGAATGGAGACACATGGAAGTCCCTGGGAAACGTCCATTGGTGATCGAATCTGTTGTATCATAAGCATAAGTTCCAGAACGTTCAAGTATGGTAAGACGAACACACCCGGCACTGCAAGAATCTTCATTCTTTCCCACTTCGAGAACATGGACGTGACTTTCACCGAACGTATTGTGAATCTGCGCATAAAAATTGAGTGAGAGTTTAATGGAATTGGGTGCAGTAGAACTCACTTCAAGCACAATGAGCCAAAAGACTCCTGCCTTGTAGCAAAAATACACGGTCAGAGGGTTGATGCCTTCGAATCCCAGGTAACTAGGCATTGTCATCATCCAGGCGTCGTCAAGGATATCGTCTCCGTATTCGTGCGAGGCGAGTAAAGCTTCTAATTTGTCCCTAATTGACTCAGTCCCTACTTGGGGCGACAGATAGGGCTCTGCCCTCAGTCCGGTGAGCCTTCCCCACAGTCCGCCATAGCGAAATACAAGACCGCAACTCAGGTCGAGCTTCCCTGACTCGAGTGCATTCAGAGACACCAACAAAGACACAGTAGGATAGCTGAAGGCGTGCTTGGACGTTGCTGGCAGCAAACGCGCATGTGTCACTTGGTTCTTGAGGACATATCCAAGTCTTGCAGTATCAGAGGCTGCAGTTTTTGACTTGAAGTAGCCAGACACAAGCGCGAAAGGCAGAAAAAGGTATGCCAGGACTGCGAGTAATACAGCAAGCATGAGCGTAGTAATAAGAGAGGTGATGACCAAATCAAGATCGTGTCGCCGTTCCAATCATTCAATGGCCGATTAGACCGTCCGAGGTATTCTTGAGCACTCTCATAACGACAAGGATACTCAGCTGCAGATTATGTAGAAGCCTTCATAGCGCTCTTGACGCTTTGCTCAAGCAGCATCAGTCAGTATCTGTGGTACCAAGAACGCCGCGCACCTAACTACCTTTGTCCGTGCGGTTTTCACTGACGGCAAACAGGTATTCTGTACGGTCGAAGCAACTCAGATTGCGCAGTACGTCACGGTCGCTAAAAATTGAAGCCGTAATTCGCCTTCCGCGATGATGCTACTGTCTACCGGAGACAAAATCTGTAAAATAACCACCATGATGGTCGAGGAACCTCTTATACGCGCCTATATACGCGCTCCTTTCCACTGTCTGGTGTGTTGAGCAAGACAATTCTAGCGATGGCCGATGTGGTAAGAAAGAGAGAACCAGTGGCTGGGCACCGTCTATCATTGCTCACAACCGTGACCACGGTCGTTTACTCGTCATCTCTCTCTTGTACTTGTACCATGTCCATCACTTTCCAATAATTTCTTGCTCTCGGTATCTCTTTTATTGCTTTATTTAAGCCAAATTCGTTGGCGCTGCCATCATCCGGGACGACCATCACACCGCCGTCTTGTATTGAGTCGACTTTGCTCTTGCCTTTTCCTCTATTTTTCGACGCTGAAAGCATTGCTTCAAGTCTTATTCTGCCGTTCAGGCATTCTTCAACCCCGACACCGATAGGAGCCCCCCTGGGAAAGACAGCTATTTCGTGGTTAATATCAGCCAGTGGACAGCAGACGACCAGTAACCATGGCCAAGAAAGAGGAACGGCGGACAGAGCATAGATGTTCGACGCCGTCCTCACTGCCAGACGGCGTTGCCGAGCTCGCGGGTGACGAGTCATCATCATCACACTCAATGTCACCCACCATGACCGACTCTGCACCACCCATGTCGGCTTCTACCTCCGCCACACCACCACCAGATAGCGCTACTTCATCCAAGATGTCGACGCCCCCGCCGTCATCGACACCCAAGCCCAAAAAACCACCGCCTTCAGCGCCCCAATTGATCGGGCACCTGCCAGTTGCTCGCGATGAGGCACTGAGTTCGTTCACAGAGATGGCTGACAATTGGTATCAGTTTAAGTCCCTGGGACGTTCAAGAGAACTTTTGGAGAGCATGACCTGCGATTGTACTTATGAACATGGTTAGTTCTCCTTGTAGGGTAGATTCTCGCCTCTCATCCACCGCATCTAGGCGAAGACAGCCCGGAGGATGCTTGTGGGATGGGATCTGATTGTATCAATCGTCTTACGCAGGTCGAGTGTCTCTTGGAAGACTGTCGATGTCAATCGTACTGTCAGAACCGACGGTAGGTGCGCGTGCTGGCAGTTGTAGAGCCTGATGACCTATCTTGTTCCTTTTCAGCTTTCAAAACAAAGAGTATGCGTCAATTGAGATAGTAAAGACAGAAATGAAAGGGTACGGGCTTAGGGCTGAAGAGGACTTGCCAAAGTGCGTTTTTTGCCTCTTTTTAGCAGAACAGATACTCAGTAAAGACAACAGGGACACCTTTATTTACGAGTACATCGGCGACGTTGTAAACAATCAATCATTCAAGAAGCGTATGAGAGATTATGCATCCGAGGGGATTGAGCATTTTTATTTTATGATGCTGCAGAAGGACGAGGTGAGAGTGGCAACCATCTAGCTTTCAATACCCCGCTTCATGTCTTTTGTAGTTCATCGACGCCACCAAAAATGGTGGCGTTGGAAGGTTCGCCAACCACAGTTGCAATCCTAATTGCTACGTTGCTAAATGGACCATCGGCAACTCCGTGCGCATGGGTATATTTGCGAAGCGTCATATCAGGAAGAACGAAGAGCTGACGTTTAACTACAATGTGGATCGTTACGGGCAAGCAACGTTATTATTCACATTTTATCTTCATCTCATCAGCCTGTAGACATCAAGCACAGACGTGTTACTGCGGAGAGCCGCAATGTGTTGGATTCATCGGAGGAAAGACTCAGACTGATGTATCGGCTATGGATGATTTATATCTTGACGGTAAATTTGATTATTGTGGTCATACCATCAACTGATTTGCATTTTAGCTCTTGGTATCACTGATGAGTCCGAGCTTATGGAATATAAGGGCACCAAGAAGAGAAAGGGCAAGAAACTTGACGATCCTGACTTCCTTGTATATATGTTCATTTTCCACGCCGAACAAGCACTGATGCTAGATCACGTTTTTGAAGCCGCAAATGAAATCCATCATGTTGAAGGATGTACCGAAAGTGGTCCAAGCTGTCCGGCAGACAACGAGTCCGAAGGTTTTATATAAACTTCTTACACGCATGAAGGTCGCCACCACGCTTCTTGTTGTCCTTTGACGTGTTGCTGATGTGCAGTAGATTACCGAAGACCAAACCGCGCTGAGGCAAGTTATGCGTCTGCGTGGTTTTAGTCTTATGAAGAACATTTTGGAGGACTATTCGGAGGAGACGGATCTAATTTGTTTGGTATGATGGTCCGGCCCGTTCTTCAATATCAACTCAAACCGTCCCATTCTTAGACTTTGGAGTGTATGTCAACATGGCCGTTAGTGTTTCGGAATAAGGTGGAAGATTCCCTGGTGAATATACCCGTGAAAATCTGCGCCGAATCAGAAAACGAGACAGTGAAGGAGTTAGCGTCAAAGGTATGGATGGATTCATGATCTTTGACAACGCGCCATTGACCTCTCCTTGTAGCTAATAGCACACTGGGATACCTTAATATTAAGTTATCGGATACCTAAACGTGCAAAAGAGGTCTGTAGTGTTTGCATTGCCATCATATCTACGATGCTTGATTTTACAAATAGGATATCGACATGGACCGCCCAGCACCACAAGCACCACAAGCACCACAGGCACCTGTTTACCCTTTCCAAGATGTCCCGTTATACAAACGCCGCAAGCTTCCTCCGAAACGCAAGCGAATCGAGGAATTCGAGCATGTTCCCTCTGAATTACCCTTTAATTCAACGCCTTGGCAAGGTTACACACGGGAAGATCCAAACGCACTTACTCGACCTCTATCCCCTGACACAGCAGAGCGTCAGGGAGCAACAGAAAAGGTAGAGGGAGCGTTCGCAAAAGAGAAAGTTAATGCGATTATAATTGCTGCTGCCGAGGCAGAGCGGTTAGCCGCTGAGGAAGCACAACGGGCGGCCGCAGAGGCGGAGGAGAAAGCCAAAGCGGTGGCAGCAGCGAAAGAAGCACGAGCAATGAAGAAGCGACAACATCATAGCTCACACCATAGTCCTCAGAAAAAATTGGAGACGGCCGAGCAGAAAGAAGCTAACAAGGAAAAGAGGCTATTGAAGCTCATTGGTGTTGTAGTCGTGAAATGCATGTCGAAGTATGCGAAATCGATAGAGCATGATGTGTTCAAGAAGCATGCGAAGGAGGTCGGTGCCTCTATCTTCCTTTCCATGCCTTACTAGGACTCATTATACCTGCATGCAGCTCACGCATATCATCGCTGAGAAAGAGAAGAGGTCACACAGCTACCGGGATGGGAGATTAGATGCTCTTTCGGATGAGAAAGTTGCAAAGATTAAAAAGTTCGCAAAGGAGTATATTGGAAAGGTTTTGAGAAAGTTGGAGAAACAGAAGCGTATGAATGCTGCCGTGGAGGCGACACCTTCTGGATCGGCAGACACGCCTAATTCGATAGGAGGGGGCGATTTTGTGGATATACCGATGACGGTGGAGGATACGATGGAAGATGCAGACTACGGGAGCGATGATGATGACGGACAGAGTCTCATGGTTGTAGGAGATGGAGGCGACGATGGTAAGAGTCCAATGGAGGTGGACCCGCCAGAATTTTCGGATCCTCGGTTACGTGCTTCGTAACCTGATACTCACTTCTTGTTTCACTAAATTTATGGATTTGCTAAGTACCTTGGAAAAACGAGTGTGCTTCTGTAATCGAGGTGTGTGTTAATCGATTATCTTGATGCTTGGTAACAATATGTTCTTGTAAAGATCTTGATGACCCATTCAGTTGTAGGTGTCTGGAATTTTTTTTTTGGACACGGTTCGGCGAATTTCACTTCCCCCTAATCTGTTCTGAGTTTTATTTAAGATAATCTTACTTGCCCGTCTTCCTCAGCCTTCCTAAATCCTCTACCACAACCTTGCTTCCATTCGCCGTCGTTCTTCCCAAGGACCTGGCACCATGCGGTACCTTCCAGTTCTCCGGTAAGGAATCAACAAGGTCCAACAGCACTGGTGCTGTCACATCGCTCCCGTCTCTTTTCCCATTCAGTGCATTGCCTTACACGATGCATGGAATAGTACAAACATTCCCGATTGTGCCGTCAGGCGGACTTCACTAGGTGCTGTACGCCACAGCCCCTATGGTTCACTTCGTTCTTTTTCTTCATGAATGGCATCTCCGCAGTTAGACGGCAAATGCGGCGGTCTCGAGTATTCCATTCATCTTCAGTGTGCACCCGAAAAAACCACTGCGAAATGGCCAGCTCATAACTCTCCGCGCTGGGCGGGCTACTGGGACGACTGTGCTTGACCTTACTCCTTCCTGCTACGAAGACATTGTCAATTATCTATGACTCATAACGCTCGGCGACCATTCAACCTCACTCTATAAATGCGATACCGGGACCTTGGTTATCAACAGTATTGCCTAAAGAACGACTTGTAGAATAACGTTCTAAACTTGATCCGCCCCACAAAGTTGGACAGGTCGTGTGCTGTTCATGATTTAGCCTGGAACCTAGGCCATAAGACATGGTCGAATGGACGTTTCGCCATGAGGTCGATATAAAGGCTCTGCTATGAAATGTTTCACCACTCGCAGCAGAGGTCATAAAGCAGCATCTTCACAAATGTTGGCATTGGGGTTTACCAGAAAATTGGCTTGATATTATCTTTCCGCTTCTGCGTTTACTAGCTGGCTACGCTTTAATGCCACGAAAAAGTACCGAGTGCATTTTTACTTCGGTGTTATCCAACTTAGTAGCAACGCGGACGAAGAACACCCGAGGGTGTTTGATGGCTCTGTACCCTGTCCCAAAACTTACGACAACCGCTAGAAACCCGCGTCCGTACATTTGGCCAGCTAAGGGATCAGTGCCTCCAGTTCTGGCAGACTCAGCCAATCACTAGTCGCCGTCTCCGAGCCCTCAATCTACCAAGATCGTCACATAGAACGAACAACAGATGATCATATGTGTTCATCCACTGTTCTCTTCGGCACCACACAACGTGTTACCAATTACCCCCAGCACCATTGGCGCGGTAACAATCGTTTTTGACACTGCTCCGTCCACTCAAACGTACTCGCACCAGGTGGCAGTTCCGCCGCATGAGGTTTTATCCTCTTTGCCTAGTCTAAGAGCACCACGTAAAGTTCGTGGCTTGACACCAGTGACTACCAGCCTTCAGGTATCTACCGGGGACATCAACTCCATACATTTCATAACGGCCGCTTACTGCTACTATCAATGGTCTATCGTGCGTACTTGATATCCTCTCTGTTTCAGGCCCTTCAAGGAGAGATTATATCTATTTCTGGGTTTCAGACATTCGTCAGACGCTATTACGGCCACCAGAGTCGTTACGCGACGATCACCGCTTCAGGACCTGGATCATCCGGATCTGATCTCCTTGGAGGTTCAAACCTCGAAGTACTTATCCGAAATGCTCAAACCCGTGAACAAGTGTTTCACTGTTGACGGGTTTCCGAACAACACGAAATATCCAGAACAATGTCCTGGTAACAGCTTTTAGCCTATGGCCGAACGGGTATTTTCTCGGCCCACAATGCCTGGATGCCTTGAAGCAACTATTTTCGTATCTTGATGGCAACCAAAAGTGATTAGTCTTGACACCGGCAAGTTTGCGACCAAAGTATGGCCGGCTTGATTGCTGTTCTTTTCAGCTTGACAATCGAACTGTTGCGCTTAGTGCTAGTAAGCGAGTGTCTCCATCGCTTTTTTGCATTTTCTTAATTGATTTACGTATTTTAAGGCACCAACGCATGTGGTTGACTGGAGGCATTTCGTGGTGGCAGTACATTGTTTTTGTCTTGGCCCACGAAGATGTTCTTCTGTACTCCCCGATCGGCTAATTCCTTTATCCTTAATACTTTCGTTTTCCTGCTCTCCTCACCCTCCTTCACGTCGTTTCCTCTTCATCCCCCCTTCTCCCTTTATTTCAATTCATACTCATGTATACTACAAGATTCTTTTTGTTAGTCCTCGCACTCGTTATTATCCTTGTGGACGCCCTACCAATTCGCGACCACTGGCGACGCTGTAATGCACTGTCGACCTCTTCTTTAACCCAAACTTCCTCCACTCCTACGGCCTCTTTGACTGCCACAGCAATTTTATTGAATAATCCTGTCGAATCAAGCACCGAGTCTTTCAGTAGCTCAGTAACCGTCTCTGCGTCTTCCTCAGGCCATTCGTCAACTCCTTCACCCACCTCAAAGTCTGATAGTTCTCTATCATCTCTTTTCCCTGTATCCTCAATCACTAATTCCTGGACGACCTCCACGTTGAGTGACGATGCTCTTCCTTTGTCAGACAGCACGCTGCAACCTCACAATGAGATTACTGCCCTCTCACATGACTACGTGTCTGCTCCTGACGGCGTCAAGTCCATGAAGGCGTTCTATCCCCAGGGGTCTTACACGTTCAAGCACGATCCTCAGGGTGGCTTCTCCTTCTACACTCCGGGACCGAGTAGTCTTGATCTGACCACCGCCAAAGAAGCCACCTTTGGGTACTCTGTCTTCTTTGAGGAAGGGTTCGAATTCAATAAAGGGGGAAAACTTTTCGGGCTATGTGAGTGCTACTTTCCTATCGGCGGGCCGTTTTTGTTCCTGACCTAGACTTCCTGCTCCAGATGGAGGCAATGATGAAGACACTGCCCAGAGCTGTTCTGGTGGTCGTCGTTCAGACAAGTGTTTCTCGGCTCGCCTAATGTTCCGCGCGGACGGTGCTGGGGAGATCTACACGTACCTGCCCCCTAGCTTCGACGCTAATAGTAACTTTTGCAACGATGAAGGGTCGGAATGTAATCCGACCTACGGAGCTTCAATTAACCGTGGAGCTTTCTCATTTAAAGCAGGAGGGAGGACAACGGTGAGCCAACGTGTACGCCTCAATGACGTTGGCCAGGAGAACGGGGAACTGGAGCTCTTTGTTGGCGGCAAGAGTGTTATTAGCGCCAGTGGTCTCGTCCTCAGGAATAGCGAGGAAGGAAAGATCAGGGGCATAATGTTCCAGACGTTCTTTGGTGGTATGTCTCGGTATCTCCCAGCCCATACGTCCTATTGGCTAAACCATGTATTGTAGGATCCACTTCAGACTGGGCATCTCCCCAAGATCAAAGCGCATACTTTTCCGACTTCTCAGTTGCCATTACTGAGAGCTTTTAGAGACGAAACGACAACCTACACATTATCGATGAATGTACTCATCATTGACGCTCATTAACCTGCCCCCTCATTAATCCGACATTGCTGGAACGATGCGGAACACACGCTCTTATCATTAAACACACTACGCTTTATGCGCAGGTCACATTGCTTTCGTTAATGTATCGCTATGTCTTTCTCCGCTTGTTATTTACTGCTTTCTTATCTTCGTACTGGACCAGACTAGATGTACCAGCGGAAAGTCCCGGTGATTTCCCGCAGAGGTTTCTGGGTTTACGTTGGAGTTTTTTTATTGAAGTTCTGTATATCCGCTTGATATCCATAAATTTATAATCGGACGGATGTGAAATCTGAATATTCCAAGTTTTTTGATCTTATCTTATCGGAGCCTAAATTTTTCGTGCGTTTCCTTTTTCCCACGGGCCTAGCTCTGTCAACGATGGGCGTATCTGGGACGAAACGCAAACGAGAAGAATCTCCAGAAAGATTGTCTCTCACTTTTTCCAGCATAACCGCTAAGCCTGGGACTAATGGACCTGTATTAGGTACGAGAAAATTTCCTGGGACGATTAGCGTATTGATACATTCTAGTGAGCTTTCCCGGCATTGAAGCTCCTGCATCAACACCATTCAAGTGCTATGCTCGAAAAAAGGTCAAGTCAAAGACCGGTGAAAAGGGGAAGACCGATTCGAAGTCTGGCACGAACGCGACGATTATCATTGGAGAAACCCCCGCTGTCGAGTTTGTTTCCAATGAAGAAGAGAACAGACATATTGCGGATTCTGGTTGTCGGTGAGTGGTCAAGTATTCACTTTATCAAGTCAAAGTATACTAACAATCAATATCAGGTATCTCCTGGCGGTACACAACCCGCGAACATCTTCACTGACCCTACTGCCTACACCAGCACCCTTGCATTCGTTGGCACGAACCGTCAAAGCACTTAAATCTGCGCCCCAAAGTTCTGTACCAACACAATTGGCTTACTACGAGGCAAAAAATGCGCTCGGGGAGTCATTTGGTACAAAGAAGTCACAGGCGGCTATCCGTGCACGGGAACGTAACAAGGTCGACATTAATGCCATGAAGGGCGTGATGGGGTATGTCCAAGACTCCATCGATGTGGGTGCGGTGGGGCTACCTACTCTGGGTATGTTTCATTAGTCTTGCCGGGGCTATGCAAGTCACTCATGCAATGTGCTTTGCCAGAGGAAGCCAAAGAAGTAACGGACATGAGCCGTCCAATCCCACCGTACAATGCGACAACGAGCGATCCAGCAGAAGTGTATAATTTGCATGATATCATTCCGGAGAACGAGTGGAAGGCGATACCCATGGAGATATTGAGCAAGGCTACAAGCGGGAAAGAAAAGATTGCGCATTTACCTGCGCGTAACTCGGACTGGGTGTATTCAAATTTGAAACGTCTTGATTTATCTGAAAAGGGAACAACGAGGAAGCTGTTGGTCTTTTTTGCTCTCGTCCCTCCAGTAAATGCTGATGGTAATTCTCTGATGTAGGAAAATAGTCTACTATGTTTCGGCCATGCTCGCCTTCCGACGCGCGGCTGGGCATAAAGAGGTCGAGAAGGCCAAACTCGAGGAGCATCTGTCAGCAATTCCTGCTGTTATCTTGGATAGCCTCTTGGCCCGGTTTACGGAGTTTTCCAGGGAGTCTACAGTGTGCGTAATTATAACTAATGGCTCCGATATGTACTTATTTCCATATTGTAGTCATCGCGTTACCAAAACTACGGAGACCAAGCTCCTCACGCATCTTTTTGTGTTATGTCTCAAGGTTGATGATTACGCATCTGAACCTGGTGTCATAGCACATGACCTGTCCATTCCGCTCGCTCAGTAAGTCTTCAGCTGAACTCGTGTCAGCACTACTCACCCTTTGCCACTATTACAGAGCGAGCCAGCTTTTCAAGAGTTTAGGTAACACTGCACTAATTTGTGTGAGATTGGGACTCATGTTTTGAGCTGATAGGTTGTCAAGTGAAGAAACTTAGCGAGAGAGACCGTGCGAAGTACGGGCTGTCTGGCGATGTTTCCAACACGAAAATTGCCGTATTGACGGCCCCGGTGCAATTCCCGAAGCCGTCGCGAAAGAAAGGGAGGAGTTAGGTGTTCTATTCACGTCCAGGCTCGGGGCGTATGCTACTGATTATACGGTGACTAAGTATTAACCCTCTTCAAGCACGGCTACTTCCGCTACATTGCTTCGATATAAAACTACAGTGAGATATAAAAATAGTCCTTTGGAGATGAATTCAATTGACTTGATCGCCGGTCACTGGACGAAATTTTTTAAAGTTGTGTCAGAGCAAGAACAGCACTTGCGGAGGTGATTCCTACCTCATGGGAGCCGGTGTACGTTGTGGACTCCGAGAGCCTGGCGGGCAAAACCTAGGCATTGTAAAAATGTTGTCAGCCAAAGGGGGAGGGGAGGGGGTGGCGAACTTACGGAAAAAACGCGACAAGATCTTCGAGAGGGGTTTCTTGTGTCGTTTGTGGTGACAGGTCGTCGGCTGGACACAGTATAGAAGACAGGTTGAGCACCATTCACGATGGAAGGCGTCGTCCATGATATGCATGGGATGAGAAGGAGGTTTGTCGTTAGGGCATCCACATCGGCTGAAATAGTGCGAGTCCTTGTGAGGACAGAAGGTGCACTCGGTCGATCGTGAACTAGGTAATGTAGAAGAGGAAGACATTGCTGGGATATAGAAACAGGGAGCTACTTGTGTGGCCTTTAAATACTCCAGTGGGACCTCGAACGGTAATCATAATCTCAGCCGTACGTTAGCATTTTCGGAGCTGTAATATGTAGCTCTGAGTTTTTCAACGCGCCCATCACGTCGGTGTTTATGCATTATGGCTAAAACATACTGTTCGGGGACCTTGTCGTACGGCGCGTGCGTGGCGCATGTTGGTAATGATTTGTTGAGATAGGTTGAGCTACTTTCTCGCGAAGGATTACTTGAACGAGTTGGCCGTGATTTAATGATGGATCAGGATAGAGGGGATCCCGGATCTCGAAATTGGAAGCACCTTAGATAATGGATGATGATGAGTTTCTTGGCCGTGCTGTAACAGTACTAATTTCATGAGACTTTTCGTTGATCGAGAGCGAGCCTCATGGTCGGAGGACGCCGTGTGGCGAGGTCACCGACTTTAGGGTGCATTGTGAAGCACCTCTGTCGGAGATGACACTATTAGTTGAAATTTTTATAAAAGCGCCATTAGCGGTTGGTGGCCGGTTTGGTGGTGAATGAAATTGTGGCGCCTTGCATTTCCTTTTCTGTAGAGTAGGGAGGCTTACAGGCGGCACCGACCATTAACCACGAGTCCGCCGTAGGAAATTGGTCATAGTGGGTCCTCGTGGGTGCTCAGGTTCATCACCGTTCCCTTGACAATTCGTGTTTGCCGATCTGTATCGTTGTCAGAGTACTTGCATACAATAGTCGGGCGAGACAATAGCACCCGGATCCCGGTCATTAAACTTGGGCTGAGTCACTTGTCTATTTTAACAAATCCACGAGTATCTCAGAACTTCCGCTTTCCCAGCTTATCGAACGGGTCATCGTCTGGTGAATTGAGTTTATAAACCACGGGACCGTGGAGTGGACATATGACTATGTAGATTTCTCATGAAAGTTGTACGGAAAACTCCACTGGATTCTATGATGGAGAAAAGCGACGGAGCGAAGAGCGAGAGGGGTTTAATAACTGGTGGCGTGGGTCGAGAAAGGTCCAGAGGCGGGTATCGGCAAAAGAAAGGTGTAGATGTGTACGCGTCATTAGATCGCTAGGTAAAAAGGTAGGGTATCACTGTGCAACTCGACGCGAAGGATAGATCGCGGCTAATGCGGATATTAGATGTCGAAAAAGATCCATCACGTAGGATAAGAGTGGGTGTTTGTGAGCTTTATCTAGAAAAAGGTGAGTAGGCGGCTGTCGAGGGGAGGTATCTTGACAGACGTACATAGCTCGATGTTGAGCTGCTCGTAGTCATACGCGGGACCCGTATGTGCTGAGTGGTCCCCGCAATACACTTGGCAATCGCAGCACCATAGTTTGTGGTAGGCGTCCCTTTCTCCCCGGCGGGACATGGGAGACCAGGGCGGTTGGTCGTTGACGTGGCCACATCGAACAGGGCAGTGTTCGCTGGAGCTATGGGGACAGTGATCGCACCATTCTGGCATCAAGAGAAATGGCCGCTGAGAGAGCTTGGAGGACGCGCGAAAAGGCATGGAGGGGGCCAAAGGAAGTGACTGTCCGGGATGCTACTTTAGTCGCCTAGTTATAGTCAGTCGAGAGGGACACTGTGATCTGATAGGAATCCAGAAATAGCGGTGGAAACTTGTTGTCTGGCCGGCGAGTGCTCGGGCTTCGTAAAATGCATGACCGCAGGACGCCTGATGTTCGTGAATAGGCGGTTGACGTCGCGGAAGTGAAAACACGAGATTCGTGAGTAATCGTAACAATATGTTGGACAGCAAGTACGTTTGGGACTGTAAGGGCGAACGATATGCGCTGTACTCAGAAAGCAGAGCCATTTCAGGTAGCTTGGACCTGCGTCACTAAATGGGCCGAAAACCAAGGGCTGCTCACCTGTGTGGTGATAAGATACGGACATGGATACCGAATCGTATAACCGACGCATCGGGCTGTCTAAAAAGAGACATGGCGGGCCCAGCGATCGTAACTGCACCCGATACCACCATCTGTACGTGAACCTGCGCCACTGACAATCCTTCAGCACGCAAAAAATGGCACTCCAAAAGGGAAGTGAAGAGTCTTCCACAATTGAAATTTAAGCGTAAGAGAAGCTGAGTGTTCTAGCAGGGTTCGTCCATGGTGGGATGATGCCGGTGGCATTGTTTAATAACTCGGATTGGACTTGGTTAGGCAGTTGGCTCATGTATACGACTGCAATATCCGAAATTCAGCCTCGACGACGGGTAATGTAGTTTTTGCGATTGGCCAGTTGTATTTCTGATGGAGACGGGATGTCACCTCGGATAATTAGCACCTGTCGAATCTCGTAAGTTCTTGTGTGTTGACTATCCAGGTTTGAGGAGCCTGGAAATAAGACCTTTTCCAAGATTTATTCGAGGGAGTTCCATGCAGAGCTTTCGGAGAGGAGGCATATCAATGCCGTACAATGCATTATGCCCAAGGCAATATCTGGAGGCGTAATATCAGAACGAAATTTATTACGACGCCACATGAAACGGACGGCAGAAACTGTTAAGATACGACAGGAAAGCGACAAGACTGAAAATGCCAAAGCGCTAGCCGTTGACGGTCCGGCAATCCCGGCAAGTCTGCTCTTAGCTGAATTTTTGAACTTCCAAGGATCGCTTCATATTGAATGATGACGAGCAGATTGAAGGAACAAAGTGCAGGAATGGAGGGTCGGGAAAGGACACACAAGACAGGTCGCATGAGCAAATCGAGACCAAATATTGGATGGACGTGGGACAGGATTGCTGACGTCGAACAAGAAGATGGCTCTAGTTGATGAAACAAGTCAAACATTGTCGAATGGCAAAGGGCAGGCCCGGTCACAGCCGTCACGTCACGGCAAATTCCATCTTCGATCCCTTCTACGACGACGACCCTTTCGACCCTTGTGCGACCCTCCGGACGACGGCGAGCAGTGGTTCTGTATGGTTCAGTGCATCGCACAGTGTGCTCCTTGTCGCTACTTGTCGTGACAGGCTCCTTGTTACGGTATCCGGATCAGTAGCCTAGGACATATCTTAGGCCTAATACTGACGCCGCATATCATCAGCCTGTACTCCGTATATTGCTTGCCCGGTCATTTTACGGTATCCGACGCCAGGACCTCAAGCTATACACGCAGCAGCGACTCCGTCGACGCCGAACGTATGGCATCAAGCAGCTCGCCAAGCATCAACGCGGGCGCCAAGTCTTCGCGATTTTCAACGCTGAAGGTTTTCAAACTACACAAGAAGGAAAAGGAACCCACACTACCGCCGCCACCACCACCAAAGGACCCTTATTATCTCAATAACCGGTCCCTAGCTTCCCTTTCTCCCGATTCTCTTTCACTACCAAGTTCCCCTCTTTCCCCTCCCTTCCACTATCCGTTTGCGCCAAGGAAGCAATCCACTTTCCCACATCCCAATAGTTCCACTATGTCCCTCGTATCATCCTCCGCCTCCGCCATGTCGTATACGCCTGAGCAGAGCCAGCGCCTAAGCTCCAAAAAGTCGGGTTTTTTCAGATTCCCAAAGCGGGGTCCAAGGTCACCGTCAGTGGGAGGTTCCGTGAGGGATGAGACATCAACGCTCCAATCGTTTGATTCGAACGACGAAAACATCTCTTTGCCATTCAACGTTGAGGTGCGTTGCTTTGAGGTGGTTCGAGGATGATTTCTCACGTCTAGCTACAGCATAACATGCATGTTGATGAGTTGCACGTCAATCGTTTACCTCTTAGTTTTTTTCTTGATTGTTCTGTCCATTTCTAGGTATGACGGCCTTCCGCCTTCGTGGGCAGCAAAGCTGCAAGATGTAGGATACTCAGAAGAAGAAATAGCTCAAATGCAGGCAGCACGACGGACGGCAGGTACACGGTCTCCGGCATCACAGCACTTGTTTTCCGACCGGCCTCAATCACCAGCGAACGATACTTCATCTACGCGTAACACATCTGTCGTAGCACGACCTACCCCCAGGACTACCTCGCTTCCTCGTCAGTACTCGGACGCTTCCCTAGGTAGAAAAAATCACGAAAGAGCTTCGCCATCAAATGGCTCTACATCATCCAATCATACGACACCGAGCAAAAGCCCGCCCGCACCAATTAATCTCTGTTCAAAGAAACCGGCCTCTGGCTCGTCGCGAACACGAAACAATTCGGCAGCGTCTTCAACATCACTATCGATATCAACAAGCTCTGAATTGCTTCGTCCTGATGTTCACGACCCGAATCCGCCGGTCATGGCATCGCCTGCAGGGGCTGACTCGGGAACGCCATCTACGCCATCAAGACGGGTGCTTCACGTTACAAATGGTTCACCGTCCATGCAGTCTCCTCCTCCTTCCTACTCCAAGTCTCTATTCACCGACAATGGATATCCGGTCGACAAGAAAGACCGTACACTGTTTGAGTCTCCATCCCACTCAACGCCGCCTTCATCATTTCCTGTACCTCCATTAGGCACTGAACTCCCTCGTCACAGATCGCAACACAGCGTCGAAAGCGTGGCTTCACGCGACGCATCAGCGTCTTCCCACGTCAGGTCAGGTTCATCACAATCCTCGGCCCATGAGAAACGGCGGTCGAAACGATTTACGGCCTTACCGCCTCGATTATCGTTGCATGATCATGAGATTTCTGACCTTTCTTCATGGTCAGAAGCACTGATATCTGCTATACCGTCTGACCTTTCGAGCTCGAACAGCACGCCTGATTCCGGCTCTTCTGTCTTCGCTACAGCCGGGACGGAGCATTCAGCGACTGGATCGTCCTTGTCCGGGTCATCATCATGGCGCAGTTCACCGAGTAGCGAACGGAGTATGGGAACAAGAAGCGACAGAGGATCGAGTGTTTCGTCTCAATTATTACCCGCACGACCAACCCCTCCGAAGAGAACACTACCTGCATCCTCATCGAATAGGCTATCGCCTTCTTCTCGTGCTATTCCACCGGTTGTCATCAATGATGGACTCGATGAAGATGAACCATCATCGCCATTGCCCTCGCAAACTGCCATTACCCCACCCCTTAGTCCCCCTTATGACGTTGAGCCTCTGTCGCCGGCATCAGTACAGTCGTGGGGTGAAATATCTCGTCTCATCAGTAAGAATGGCAAATCGAGCCCAGATCTCAATTTCTCCGCCCCCGCTCTGAGCGAAAGTCATTCCCCTACACTACTCTTGACACCTGGAATAGCCAGCACAAAGAAGGTTGAGGAGAAGGTGCGGAGCGGATGGATGGATGATGAGGAGGACAGGGGGAGCTTTTTGAGTGCTGAGGATGGCGACCGGGAGAGAGATTTTAACCGCTATTCGAGTCAGAGCAGTGCGTCAACGATGTCCACTGCTACTGTCAGGGCGTCGACAATTGTTAGAGGTGCTCCGGTGATCGAGCGGGCTTTAGTGGAGAAGTACAAGCCTGCTCCACTGCCAAACATCGGGATAAAGGAAAAGAAGGAAGATAATAAAGGTCTTTCGCCTTCCCCTACCGCAGCCGACTTTACGGGTCCTCGGTCACGATCTCCAGTGGGCAGACATCCTGGGTCACCTCTCAGTTCTCATTTTGGGAGTGAAGAAGGGACTGGTTCCGGGTCATCGAGTTCACAGTCCCAAGAGAACCAGACGCCAACATCAGACGCTGATCCTACATTATACTGGGACGAATCATCTCCAGATCCGAGCAAGACGTCATTCTCGCCTGATCCGCGATTGGTGGTCTCGAGGTCGGACACCTTTGGTGGGGTGCACAAGGGGACAGCGTTGGCAGCAGAAGAGGAAGAGGACGAAGAAGAGGACGACAGTAATGAGTTTGATGATTCTGATGAGGAAGAGGCCGAAGTCGAGCACGTCAACTTGACCGCGCCGCGGCCCACCATCGTTATCAGTAGTGCGAGGGCCTCCCTGGCCCCGGTGTCATTGCTTGCGTCTAGTAGCATTGCACCGAGTTCGCCTGTTCAGCGATATCCAGGGTGGTTGTCCGAGGTTGTACGCCCGCTGGAGGAGTTCATTGACGAGCCTGTCGATCCTAGAGAGGTTTATCTTGATTTGCAAGAGATTGCGGAAGGCGAGAGCGGCTCAGTGTATTCAGCCATCCTCGCAGATGATAAATCACACAAACTAAAGCTGCCACCTCTTATCAAAGCGCAGGACAATGACAATGCGCAGAACGGTATCAAGACGTCTGTGGCCATCAAGAACGTGGCGATTCTCCCATCTGGATCGGAGAAACTTGTCGATCTGGAACGCGAACTAAAGCTGCTGAAAGGTCTGATGCATCCGAATGTCCTGGGTCTGGATGCGTTGTATGTAGATCTCCAGGAAGATTCTCTGTGGATACGGATGGAGCTAATGGAGAGGAGTTTGGCGGATGTGATTGGGCTTGTGACTCAAGGTTTGATGTTGCAGGAGAGGATGATGGCACGTTTCGCGAGCGACGCGAGTAATAACAATATTCTTGTGGGCATCACATGCTGACAGTCGTTGATTTAGGCGTTGGAGGCCCTTCTGTATCTTCAATCACACGGTATCGCCCATCGGGATGTTCGGTCGGATAACCTGCTTCTCAATAGCCATGGGATACTCAAACTGAGTGGGTAAAAGTTTTCACTAGTCTGTATATGCTAACACCGTCTGAATAGCCGATTTTTCTAACGCCATCCAAACTACTTCAGAATCCTCAACGTGTTCTGATCCTGTCGGTGTATTGTACTGGCAAGCTCCGGAAGTGCGATGGTGCATATCTTGTCCCTAACGTCGTCTCTCTTCATCTCTCATATTCTATATTCTAGCGGACCATATGATCCCCTGAAAGTTGACATATGGTCATTAGGAGCGACGGTATGGGAGATGGCTGAGGCTGAACCTCCGTTCATCCAAACGCCCGAAGCTGAGGACCGCTGGCCGCCTTTAACTCATCCAGAGGTGTATTCCCCAGCTTTTCGGGAATTCCTACGTATATGTTCCAACCCTCCTGCGACGCGGCCTTCTCCTGCGGAGGTAGCCAAGGTACACTCTTTCATACTCACTCGAACCTGGGTCTGATGCTATCTCTCAGAATCCCTTTATCAACAACTCATGCGGTCGCCCTGTTATCATACAGATTTTGTCTCAATGCGTAGCTATTGAACGGATAAGACAGGAACCGGAACTATCACCCCAACCATAGCATATACCCTCTCTACTTCATTGGTTATACAGTAATATCTTATTCATCTCATAAACCATTTATGTTTCCTGCTACGCTTTCCACTGCATTCTTTAGGTTTAAGGACTCTCTCGCTACCATATCATTTTCGTCTTCGCTACATTCCGCAATGAAGGTCGATGTCTCTGCCACGAATCCTACATGATCGGTTATTTAGGATGTGCATTGTTGTTATATAGGGTTATTCTTACCAAGAAGTTTTCCACCATGTGTTTGCCACAACGTTTTTGAGCACATCAAGGCATTCAAGCGTACTTGAACGTCCTCGGAACGAGTATGCATCAGAACATCGAGATTGATAGACTTGAGCAAGACATCATCCGTTGCATTGTCCGTGAGAGCGCATAATGCATCTTGAAGAAGTCGTTTCCCTTCCGGAATGTTCAGCTTCAAGCATACGGGTATCTGGGATATCAGATGTGGAGATAGGTGCCGTATTTTATCATCGCGCCAAAAGACTGCAATGATTCATAAGCCAAGGTTAGCAGAATAGAAAGAACGCCTCACCTCCATCATCGTAGTTCATGCTTTTCGTAAGAGTTTCCAGGACGGCTGACCATAGTGCGCTGCTGTGGCTTGCGGTGGTGAAACCCTTCAAGAGCTCAATGAATGGTTGTAGGAGGAACGACATATACGGACACATCAACCCCTGATAAATGGTATACCGTGAGAAGGAGAACCGATATATCAAGATTGCTTACCTTGAAATAATCCAAGAGACTGGAATAGACATGGCAGAATGTAACCTTCCTGGTCGCGTCATCTGAAAAAGAGTCATACCAGTGTCTCTTACGTAGACCGAAAGACATACCCGTCGCAGTAACGAAGGCCCAATCATAAAGACGACGGAACAGAGGCCTGAATGTGTTTTCGTTGATCTTGACGATCAGCTCAAGGAATGCGGGTATTACTGGCGTTGCAGACTATAGGGAGTCAGTGGGTAACGAACAAGTGCAACAACTCCTTACGAGGTCATCGTAGCTCAAGGCACCAAAGGCCTCTAAAAAGGTATTGAAGAGTGCTCTCAAGTTGTCTTGAATTATGCCCTTGTTGGCTACATGAAGGGATCTCTTCACAATATCGAAGAAGGCGTCGTACTGCGCCTGGGAGCATATATTAATATCTAAAAAAGGATGTTGAAATGAGGATTCTTACGATGGATGGACTTGGCGACAGCAACACCCATAACTGGGAAAGGGTCGGGATAAGGACTTTCCCTGGGGCTTTCTTGGTCAAGCTCTTGATAAATGAGGTTAATGATGCGTTCTGCGCCCCCTTGGAGACGTAAAGCTTGATGACTTGAGTAAGCTCCCCGATTCCCCAGAATGAAGGAATCGATGTTAAAAGCCCATGCAAGACTTCAATCGTAACGGTCATCAAATCTGATGAATCTGTCAGTATCCTTGGTGAGGAAGACTAGTAGCAAGCACCTACCCTCAGTTCCTCCATCGCGAAGAATACCTACACAAAGATCGATGATTTCGCGGAAGAAGGGAATTATCCTGGGACCCAATTTCGCACTACACTAACGTCAGAAAAAACAGGGAAATGACTGGATACTAACATACACCAGAGGCGACAAAGCACTCATCGCATAGAATGTGTTCTTACTACCACGGATATCAGAGACCAACACAGGAACAACTTGCATGATAGCAGCCTCTTCTCCAGAACAGATTTCTGCGCCAACAGATTGCAGAGCCTTGAGAGCTGAGACAACAGCAGGTCCGGTGGGAAGAGAAATGAGGAGATCCTTCGTGCGTTCGATAATCTTCACAATCACAACAGTAGATTTTTGACGAATGTTGTCTGATACCATAGGGACTCGTTCAGCGATAAGGTCTAAAGCACCAACTTGTACCTGTAAAATTACTTAGATGACGCATTCAAATCAGCCAAAAATCGTTACCGTTTGTTCGGAAGACTCCAGCAAAGCTATTGCAGAGTTCAAGAAATCAACAGCAGACATGACTTTGAGTGCTTGTTCCAACGACAAGCGCGAGGCTTTGTTCACATCTTCCATTCGAGTATCAGGTCCTTGTCCGCTTGGTAAGGTCGCCATGAGCACCAGAAGAGACACAAAGGTATTGATGCTAGTACTCGACGCCGGTGTTGACTTCGCGGCGAGACCGACAAAAGTAAGAATAGCTTGAGCCCTTCTTCTGAAAGCGGTTGCAGGAGACGCCGAATGTTCCTCATGGCTAAGAGTACAGCATCAGTTCGATCCGGAATACCATGTAAATGTCTACGAACAAATTGTCGTCAAGGAACGATGGCTCAAGATTCTCCGGGTCTTTGGCCCGGGAAGCAAGTCTATGACTCTCCTCAAGCATCTCAGTGAGAATCTGACATAACTTTAGCCACAGAAAGGTGCCAGAAGAACACCAAACAACTTACGTTTAGTTGCAAGGCTGAGGGATAATGGTGTAGCAGCGATAGCGGCAATGTAAAAGTACTACGCGCTTCATCCGGACTTTGACGTATTACGCGATTGGCAACCTTTTCGATGAGAAGAAGACAAACAGGTGCCAAATAATCAGTAGGGCCGAGGACATCCACCAGATGAATGAAGAAACTAATTATAATTTCAACACAACTAAGGCAACGGGAATAAGAGATGACGAACTTGGTACGACGGTGCCGAGGTATGTGGTTTGCAGCGTCTGTGAATACTCGCAGGAATTCACGGGAACCGAGACGAAGGTCCATCTGAGAAGAATGTGAGCGTTTCAAGGAAGAAACCATAACCGGTACAATGCTGTCGATTGTCTGATAATATAAATCAGTGGACTGCGGTATGAAGGCAAGACAATTTTCGTACCTTTTGTACAACAGTAAAGCTGTAAGTATCGTCGCGGTGGAAGACATTCGACCCCATGAACGTGAAGACAGGCATGATATTGTGGAGTACAGAATCGGGCGTCAATCTAGCCAATGTTGCCATAAGTAACAACGCTTGTTGGAACGTCTGAGGATTTTGGGCGGCTACAAAATAATAAGATGAAACCACAGTGCGGAAAAAACTTAAGAAACTGACTGCGAATGAGATCCACCAGAACTTCCAAACGAATAGCGCTTGGTGCCACATTCGGAGCTTCCTGTATATGCACATATCAGGAATCATGTACTTAACAGTACATTTGGGAGCATACCGTGACTTTCTCAGCAACGCTGTCAATTGCGGACATCATAGATTGTTCGAGGAATGAAATATCAACATGGTCTGACGATGACGACTGGATGATGCTGCTCAAGGTCTGAACCATTGCAGCGATGATGTCGAAAGATCCTGGCAGAGAGGACGTAGCCAGCACCTCAGCTAAGATACTCAACTTGGGAAGCGTGTCTTGAGTAGGCCTGTGCAAGATGTGTCAGTGACACAGCACACAAAACAGCTTTGGTTATCGACTTACTCGATCACCAGTCTCGGTCGCTTACTAGCCCTTGGGCCGTTCCCGGAGTCAGGTTGAAGCATATTGAGAAGTTGCACGATCAGAGCCGGTTCGATTAAGATTTTTGTTAGTAGGGTGGTACAAACAGCATGCTAAAGAGAGTATAGGTGTAATATAGATGGAGATATATATATCTGAGCTCACCACATCCGAGTCTTCTGTACCGAGCTCGAGGAGAAGATAACAAAGTTCGACTTTGCGTTCCATTGTCAGGTTCGCAAACAAGCCTCGCTCTAAACATTCTGTCAACTTGGTTCTTGGAGATGACGACAAGGAACCTAAATATACGACGTCATCATGCTGGAATGACAACAACGTTTTTCCGCGTACCAGATCCAAGGAAACGACGTAAATAATGGCGGTACGTCTGCCACAACTCGTTATCATCCGCATTTAATTTCTTCGCAGACGAAACATCGAAGGCAGAGACCAGCAGCATTGTGATCTCTTCGAAAGTTGACCCGTACATGTCTTCAGCTTGGGCGTCCCCGGCAATTAGCTTCAAAGATGGAAGGAGAATCGCGACTTTATCCTCGTCAGAAATATTACTAATAGATCTCAGCAGACAAAGCTGGGGATGTGGGGAAGGAAACACGTTGATATGTGTCGCAAGATAGCAAAGGATACGATATTTGTACCTGAAAAATCCGTCAGAAATCTGGGTCACTGAGAAGACAATAGACATCTACTGTGTAAGTTTCCGTTTGTCCGACTTTAGCCGTTGGAGATGTTCTAGATGGAAAATAGATAGGAATGTCGGATCATGCAGCAGATGCTCTTCATGCTCGAAAACGGCAGTGAGATACTGTTTAAGATCGTTCTGGTCAAGATATTGCAAGTTCACTGTGACATTCAAATCACTCAATAATAGATCATCTGCAAAAATCGAAAACCGCTGACCTGTGCTTGCTCCATAGATAGTATCAAAAGCATACACTCTAGCGTACTTCTTTTCGGATGCCTTCGCTAATAGGCTGACGCATTGCAACGCGGCTTTCCTAATCTCAAGATTGGAACTTTGAAGAGAAACCAACAAGGAAGGGACGATAGTCTGGAAGTCGACGTTCTCGTCTCCAGACATGTGGGCCTTCAGAAAGGCGATTGTATGCCCGAAAGCGACTACAGCGAGGTCATCATCGTCGCAATTCACCCATACACCGGTCAAAAATGCCAATGCCTCATTTCCGATGTTGATAAACAAAGTTCGAAGCGTGTGCATCGCAATATTTGAGCTTGATGTATTCGCCAGCCCGTAAATTGAGCGTATCAGGGAGACGTAGCGGTGATCGCGGTCGTCTGAAGTTCCCTATACGGCAGTGATCAGAGTCATATTCATGGTTCAAACCACAGGAGCTTACCTGTGCAGGCCTTGTGGAAAGCCAATTTACTAAGGTGCCCTCAGGACTTGAGACCCCCGCGGATATCGTGATGATGGCTGTCTGAAGCCAATAAGCCGTATTTTTGCTGTTGGGCTTCAAAACGACGCTCTTGCCGATGCGGTTATCGCCGAGATACTGCGAACAAGGTTTAGTACTTGCCAGTCATGCTGTAATCAAGCCTACCTCCAGAGGGTCTTCGTAACCGCTTGAGGGATCTTCAACCTTCGAGAGCTGTTCGAGATCCAATGCCTGTAGTGCCTTATGTGCGGCAGCAATCTGATGGCTACCAGAAAGACGACGCAGAAGCGAGCGTGCGATCATATAAGCAAATATCCGCACATAGGTGTTGGAATCATTGAATTTGGCCATCAACCCATCAAGATGGTGTGAGAAGTTGTTAGATGACAAGATGTTTTCTGATAAGAAGTGTCAGTAGATACATAGAAGAATAGAGAGAAAACTAACCAGCCATTCTTGCAGCGACTTGAATATTGAAGGTTGCCATTTTATCTACAGCATCGGTGCCATCTTTGGCTTTTGTCGATGTCCATAGATCAATGCATTTGTTCAACAACTCGTAACATCCAGTGCCAGACGTTGGGATGTTTTCTTCGAGGATGTCCCACAATAACTCTCCAGTGAGCTGCCGTGGTTTCGAGTATAGCATCAAAGGAAAGACAGTTTTGTGGAATATTTTCTCCTGCGTGTCCATGTCCACCTTCTGGTAGAAATGCTTAGTCAAGAAATTGAGATGGGCCTTTATAATTGGACGCTTTGGCTTCGCGCCCGAGAACAAGATTGATAGTTGGTTGATGTATGTTTCCGAGTCCCCGATCAGTGTAGGAAGAATGACCTCAGGTTGTTCATACAGAACCTCCAGCACACGCTGATCTGAATCTTGGGTACGAGCAACCAACGCAGAAGAAAGCAGGACCTTATATGCGTCATTAGGTGGATGCGGGATTCGTTTAGGTTCGGGTCGTACCGTTTGTTCTGATGTCAACGATCCCGAAAGATATCTCTTGATAAGATCTTTCACTGCAATCAGGCGTATATTGGCATCCGCGCTGGTGGATGCTAGGATCGTATCATTATTGCCATCGCTAGTAGTCGTGCCGTACGTTTGGTTCTGCAATATTAAGTCCATGTGGGATATATTCTCAATTTGAAAGAACAAACCATCGAGAGAGACATTACGAGATTGTCCAATGATGGTTTCAGTTCTTCGTCGTGTTGTGCCATGTCCTCCGAAACGCTATGCAAAATGGCAGGGTGACGTTGGTGAGCGTGAGACAACAAGCGCCGGGCGACGAAAACTGTGTTCGATGACACTGTCTCGGAAACGGCCAACTTGATGAGGTGTTCAGATAATCGTCCTATAGTTATGTCTGGCGTATTCGAAGACATAAAAATCGTCTCAAGTAATTCGAATGCTGTATCTCCATCCAGCCGCTGAGTCAGACCGCTCAATAGAGGACTGAGAAATTTTTCTGTGCCGGTCCAGCTCAATGCTTCGCCTACATGAATAGAGATGTTCCTGCCAGGATTCATGAATTTAGTGTTCCGTTGCAAGAGAGAGAAAAACACACGGTAGAGAAAGAATCGTCTTGACAGCACTGTCTGGGAGATCATCAATTTCATCTTGACACTCGCAGACTGATACTACAGCGCTTATGAACTGTTTGGAAGACACGCGATTTGCACAAGAGGACATGGCCGTTACAATGGCCTTTTGGGCCGCTGCAGTGAAGCTGCATTTGTGGGACAGAGTAGATAGCAGAATATAGCTTCCCAAAATAGTATCCTTGGTTGACGACGCGAAAGGATGTTGCAGGGGTTCAAGAAGAGCCGGTAGAAGATATGCCAGAGCTCCGTCATCTAGCGCCTTGCTATGTAGCATGAAGTCATGTAGAGTAGCAGCATTGAAAGCCAAGAGCGACCGGTGGGAATATCCTCCTTTGATTGCAGCTGGAAGCAAGTTGGCAATGAAACGAGATAGATCAGAATTTCTGATCATCTCTTTCACCAGCGCCATCCTAGGAACACTTTGAGCGGCTTTCTTGAATGGAATGAGGAAACTCCATGTAGAATTGGGACTGCCGACAAGTAAATACAATGCTCTATGTACAGGGACAAACATACCGTATGTGCAGGATAGTAACCATCTTGGCAAAATGGGGCGATTCGTGATACGGCAGAAACAAGGAGAGCACGGACTCGACATTGAATTCATTGATCCTGTAAGTACATTCAATGTTCATTCAAAGCTTCACTTCAAAAATTAGGAACGCACCTAAACCTCCGAACAAGCCATTCTATTATTTTTCCTGTTGGCGCCTCCATCACGTACGGCCCCAGCTGTACCAAGAAAGCTCCAATCGTCTCATCCAGCTTCGCGACAGCCTCCGCGGGCATAAGGGTTCGGTCGATGTCCTTCGACGCATCAGAGAATAAAGGACCTTCAAATTTTGATATTTTGGGGGTGATGGACTCGAGCTGAAGAAATCCATTGTTGCCTAATGCATGAATGGATTCTAGGTCGTGCAGATCGGCCTCTCCACCAGTGAAAAGGTATGATTCGCCAGCTTTTCTACGGGTCCGATCGACGAGAAGGACGCTGTTTAATGATGCGCCCTGTGCTAATTGCCTGGCGAGACTGGAGGCCATCGTTGACGTTCCTTAAGTCAATGACCTCACGAAATTTTTTGGCTAACAGTTGTTGACATGTGTTAGCCACCCAGCACGGCGTACGGCCCGGCTCATCCGAGTCATCCAATTCCCCTTGCACATCATGTTGCATAACAATTCCTCATACGTGCGATCCATACTTATAAGATGCATACGTGTCTTCATGGTTATGACGCAAGGTAACGACGTCCAAAATACCAGTTAAATTGTCGAAAAAAAAATTGGATAACGAAAACAAAATACTCGTATGTTCTTCCCTTGTCTCTTGCCTTTCGTCTGTGTACCTGCCCAGCACCCTCTCAGAATTATATCAGTACAAGATATGAGATACTGTCGTCTCTGTCAAAAGACCCTTACCGACTCTTCATGATCACATCACCAGGTATGTCACATTATATCTTATCTCGTCTTGTATTCATTCTTGTCAGCTCTAGTAATTGAACCTTACCCTTTCCTCCATGAAGAGCCTCACAGAACTTCAAATGGCTGGTGTCTCCGTCTTGTCCCTTGATGCTGGTTTGTCGATGGACCTTATGAATCTGTATCATAAACCAGTAGAAGTGGGCCGCCGGGACGCGGCAAATCCGAGTCCTTATCCGATGGCTGCAACAGCTTGAGTGAGAAGCAAAATCTGTAAGTGGTTCATTGGAACTAGCACAAAGTAAAAGTACCCTGGATAGTGACACCGTCTTCAGGAATGGATGTCATGCATCTTGCTGAAGTATGCGAGCTGCCGCTCCCTACCAAGCTCGATCCCTCTGTATTGGTTGGAGAAAGTCGGCCATGATTCGAGAACGTCCACCGACGACGACATCAAGAACATTGTGTTAGAACCACCCAGATTTTGGCATGAGCCTGCGAGACGACCTTGGTCTTGAAGGCAACATTGTGATAATGCAGAGGTTAGCATGACTTCCATCGCTGAAGCGTGTACTCACCCCCAGCCGTGGTTTGCCCGTCTCGTCTCTGTGCCAACTTCAAGTCTCTCCATCCCTACAGCAACTTGTACTCCTTCTGCTATCCAGAGATGCAATTGACGGCATTGACGACGTAGTAAATTGAACGAGTCGATGACATGTGGGTGCGACGGCGGGTGCGGTGTGTTGATTACCGTTAGTTTTAAAGCAAGAAAAGGAAGTCATTTTGAAATTACAGCTGCCCCAATGAGTTCAGCATATCGGCAAATATAAATCAAATTCTACGGCAATTACCGTCTTTTTTAAAGCAAAAAAAGGAAACTATTTTGAAATTAATCCTGCCCCAATGAGTTCGGCATATCGGCAGAACATAAATCAAATTCAACGGCAATTACCGTCTTTTTTAAACCAGAAAAAGGAAATATATTTGAAATTAATCCTGCCCCAATGAGTTCGGCATCTCGGCCCTTCGGAGGAAATCGCTAGACACAGTAAAAAAGGAAATATATACAAATTATATTCTATGTAAGGCATACGGCACATCAGCATTGTTCGTTATCAGCTGTTATCTATTCCGAAAACGTCCGGCTATCAATCTATCATTTTAGGTAAATTTCAAAAAGGACTTTTGCACACTAAAGACCGACGAGTCACAAGGACTCGGAACAGCTTCATATCATGGTATCTTTTGACCCCGTTTCAACTCTCCTTCGTGTTCACAAACCTTAAAGTGTACTTATTCTGGGAAATTGGATTTGCAGAACTCTGCGTCAAAATATTTGCTGTGTTCAGGTCACCTACCACCGTAATCAAAGGCTTAACGCCAGAAAGTCTCGCTTCCTGTCTTACAGCTGGATGCGCCACCCTTTTTGCAAAAGAGCAGAGCTCCTACGATAAAACTTTGTGGAGACTCGTCATAGGTAGTCCTGAGGATTATACCGTATTAGAGCAAAGAAGGAATCGCAAAAGGTTCAGTTTGGCTCCAGCCTAGCACTACCTTTGATAAGTTCTGTATAGAATCGCCAGAGGAGTTTGTTCAGGCCTCCAATTAGCTGTAATAGCTTCTTTTTAATTTCTTCAGAGAAGTCTGTCTCACGATGATACCGAACAATTGCCCAATAACCCAAGCCTTACAGAACGTCTCTTCACGAAGATCGGGGGCCTATCAGATTCGTTCCTCGTGATTTGCCCTTAGCAGGCGGTCGTTTGGCTAAACTCTCCTAGCTAATGTTTGATATTTTTCAAGGTGTTCATGCTACGTACCTGTCTGTACTCCCGCTGATTCTAACTTGACACAGCGTCTTCCGCATTTGCAGCCGTACTTCTTTCATCAGACACACTCCATATGAAAAGAGCATTTCCATCTTCTCACGCAGGCCTCGTAACCTACATACAGAAGAGTTGACAGCAGTGCGTAAATATGTGATAGGAACTGGCCCATAGCTTGCAATGATTATTTGACTTCGTCCTACTCCCCCCACGACTGGGGCTCTTTTTCCTTGTCCTCGGTGCACCAAAGAAGCCACCATCTGATGTACTCTTGCACCTCCAGATGTCAGTCAATATCAGGAAGACAGACGAAGAAAGGTCACGGTTGAACCTCAGGCAGTTACATGACTCATGATCTATATCTCAAGAGCAGTACGAGACACTATGCAGACTAACAAGCCTGATTTAAGCTAGAGCACAAGCACAATCATTTAGTAGAAATGGAGATTTTAGGCTGCTTCCTGGTGTAGAAGTTTAGTGAAGCGGTTAGAGCACGAGAAGGGGGTATAGTAAATTTTGGCACAGGAGACCCAAGCATCAGAGCGAACTTTACTAGACATTGCGCAGTGTAGGCAGATAGAAAGAAGAGTGATTGGTTTTCCAGCTGCGTCAATGCTTGTAGACGAAAAATCGAACGGGATTTCACGATCGCATCAAACCGTATCACAACATCATCAATCGTGGAACGATCAGAAGGATTCTCCTTTATCATGTCTTCAACAAAAGGCCGTAAAAACTCGAGTCTAATTCTGGTGGGATTGCAATATTTTAAGTCTGAAAGTGATTAGTTAGTCCAAGACTGGCGCGGTTTCAACACTTACGTCTAAGAAGAGCTCTCTTAGCAAATTTCCAAGATAATATATATCAGTGAGAAAGGGATTACATAGCGAATCATCATATTTTGTATGCTCAGGCGACGACTTATCATCTCTCCGTAGGACTGGTTCATTAGGCATACCATCTGACGGATCATATCGGCGAGAGTGACCGAAATCGGTGAGGTAGTATCGTGGCCAACATACGGTGCGTGTGCAGCTTGGCAAAACGGGGCCACTGTAGTCAGCCTTCATCCAAGGTCGCACAGGAAAAATTCCTTGGGATAGACGACTTGAGTGAAAAGAAAGGTATAGTCTGTCTATGCCTTGCTTTCCCCAGGGGCAAGAGTAGACGTATGCCGAGTATTGCCTCTACCTCTGAGACGATTTTTACTTAGATTATTCTCTGAGTAGATCGTCTTCTACACTGTGGTGTGACTAACCTCAACAGCTTCCTTAGTTTTATCACAATCCTCATCGATGGGCGGAAGGTCGTAGCTATTTCGGCTACATGTAACAGAGCCTAATCATCTCAGTTCCGTGGTTGCGAGTTTCAAGTAGACAACTCACAAGGTTCGTAACTGGCATCAACAGGCGAGACTACCTTCAATACAACTAGATGACGCAACAAACAATTCTCTGTGACAATTTCAACCACAGCGTTATCAACGGGGATATAATCAGTGGTAGAGCTCTGGCAAACATGAGAAAAAAAGTGTTCGGTATCAGTAGGAAGCATACTTTGACATTCGTGCACCACATTCCCACGGCGGGTCAAGTGACACCTAAAAGTAAGGCTGTGAGGGACATAAAAGAAAAGAAAGATACCATCAGAGACTATGCAAAGCTATACAAGCACCGCTTTCATACCTGGAATGTCCAGCTGGACCACTTAAGTGATGTCAGAAAGATGACAGTCCCATTTGCTACTCGATAATCCCTACATAACAGTGATGTCCCAAAGATGATAAGCCCAGCCTGCCCGCTGTCGTTAAAAGCAAATGTTCACTACTCCTTATGCAAACCCAGTAAAGAATAGTACCTGCAAGAAGGCAAAAATTAATGAGCAGCTGACATACAGGGACATGATTCTTGACCTAGTTCTCCGACCTGGCCTTCAGGCCTTTGGCCATGGCCCCAACACCGATGATCAACCTCTTCCCCACGAAGAAACGCACGAAATATGCCAAAACCCCATTGAAGACCTCAATGCTTTCATATTTGACCTTCCCTCCCGGCTCCGCGGTGCAAGATTGCCAGCGTTCTGCGTCAAGCAGCCACCGAGGCAGAGTGGTTCTCCATGCCACGCGGTGATTGTCATGATCTAAAGCCGTACAGACAACGAATGCAGAGGATCTGTTGTAGAAGGGTACATCTTCGAGGCTAGGAGTAAGATGGACAGGATAGATGTGCACGTATCTGCCCTCGGCGATAGTCTGGTCTGGGAGAACGTTACGAGAGCTATCGGTAATTTTTTGATCGCGGCTAAACTGGAATGAGGCTTTTGCAGCTACTCGTTAAGAAAGAGGTGCATACACAAAGGGATTCCTAGAGAAAGTCAAGCAGAGGTCATGTCGTGCAAGAAAAGCTTGTCGTACCATTCTTTGTACCCTTTGAAATCCAACAAATTTTTCCAAACTGTTTCTATTGGCGCGTCGATGATAGCAGAACCCGATACCGTAAATACTCCATCTGAGGAACTAGGTGGTAATTGTTGAGCCATCTGCTGAAGGAGCTTGTGGTATTCGCGAGACGAGAGTCTTGGTGGTAAGCACCCAGGGTCGGTGATCGAGATTCGGGACGGAAATCCGAACATGAAGTACGCTCACGTGCTTCTCACGCCATACATTCAGCTGGTTAGGTTGCGGAGTTGAGAAGCGCACTGAAGGTCCTTTGGTGTATCATATTCATGAAGTGAGTAGTAATATAGCAAAGACAGATATAGACTATGAACAGAGATAAGTACATGGAGAGAAATGTATTTTCATTCACCTGACCGCAACGTTTTCACGTAAATTGGCATTTTGACTTCTTCACCTACGAAGGCTTGAAGTGTTCCTGCAATATAGCCCTTTACGTCATCAGGGGTATTAGTCAGTTCGAAATCCCGAATTAAAAGAGAGATTATGATCTTGAACTCCAGAAGAGCTAGTCAATGCGAGTATGATCAAAAAATTTCAATGCATTAAAATAAAAAACCCTCACCAAGCCGCCAACCAATGCAACTACGTGGACCATCTAAGAATGACGCTATGTTCCCGTATGGACCGTACGGTAGCTGGTCTGCGGAGAGTACTCCACCAGGAATTAGCCAGCGCTCGGGTTTGAACTCTTCAGCATCCGTTCCCCATACAAAGGGGTCGAGATTCTGAACTGCACTCGCTATATGGAAGACCTGAAGAGTGTTAAAGTTCTGATGTCTGGAAAAAGGAATATACTGACCTGTCCGGCCTTGATGGCAATCGAAGATACAGTTTCACCATCGACAGTGATCAGCGGCTGGCTCAAAGGGATCACGTCGTCTTCCAAAGCAATGCGATCGGTTTTCGGCGCAGCTGGATGAATGCGCAACCTGATTGTAACGCGTGAGCACCAAAATTTCTAACAGATTACTATTTCATATACCCCTCACGACAAACAGCGTCCAGGTACGGTAAGCTCTGAATGTGGTCGTAACTGAAGTCGGTCAGGTTACATACTTCTTGCCGTAGCTTCTGTTGAACCGCGGGGTGGCGGGCGAGTTCCAAAAGAGTGAAGCTTACAGTACAGGACGTCGTTTCATGGCCCACCATTCTAGCAAGCAGAATGAGAAGGGCTAAATGTATAAGAATGAAGAAAAACATACATGAATGTCGAGATCTAGGATCACTTTCAGGACGATGAAAGCGGGAGAGAACTCGAAACTTACATTCTCAAGCAATGTGGTATATGAGAGACGCTCGTCATGCCTGGATGTCTTCTGGTCCTTAACTAGGATTGAAAGGATATCCTTTCCACCTTCGCTCTGGAGCTGTGCTTTGTTCTGCCGGAGAAGTTCTCCCGCAAGTTTGATGGCCACTCTCTTAGCGACACCGTCTGTTTGCAAAGCCGGGATAGGGAGCTTGGTGATCCAGGGGAAAGCACACATCATAATGGGCGCCAGGAACCCCGCTATCGTCCTACCAAGTAAGACATCCTTGTGCCAGGACTCGGCGATATCCTTTGCTTCTTTGGACTCGCCGCAGCCAAAATCATGACCAAACGCGATCCGACCAATGATGTCAAGTCTGTCCAAGCATCAGAAATAAGGTACAATGACACGAAAACTGAGAACGAACGTGCAAGCAGATACAAAAGGAGAGATATCCATAGCTGTCTCGTGACCTTGTGATCTAACATGTTTTACAACTCGCTCTACGAACTGTTTCGTAGAAAGCAGTCAGTACGCGTGGAATTTACAGATCTAGGATATACCTTCTGAGTGCATTCGACGACATCATCGGACATCCCTTTCACGGCACTGAGCCTGTAAAACAACGGATAAATAGGTTCCTAAGATAACGGTATTTCAAACTAACGTAAATGCCGGCGCAATGAGCCTGCGTTGATGCTTGTGTTCATCGCCCTGAGCATAAACGACACCTTTGCCTATGAGCTTATCAGTGAGTGGCAGGAACGCAGGCGCTTTCGCTGGCAGGGGTTCTATCAGAAACGGAGAAAAAAGAGAATAGTGGAGGAACTCGAACGGTATCGATAGGCATTTGCAAGAATGTGATGAGACGCGAGATTATCGGCGGCGACAATCTGTAGACCTTGTGAATATTTCTAGAGGAAATGGTTATGATAAAGGCTCACTACGTCGCGCTGGAAGAAAGAGGCCTTGATCCTGTACAGAGGTCCCAGATCCTTGGTCCATTTCAAGTACATCGCACAGGCTTCATGCTGCCAAACGATGTATTCGTGGCCCCAGAGCCAATGGGCTTCGAGGGCAGGCTATCAGGGCATTCAGCACCGGTCTTAAATTGCTAGTATTGAACAGGATACGCACAGCACATCGCACCTTGCTTACAGGGTCCGTTCTGCGTTGGATGTGACGAAGGATCAGGAAAGACAGCAAAGTCAAGGCCACAGGGAAAAGAGATCCAATAGATAACATAGTGGAATAGACGCGGAGGATGGATTTACTTACATCAGACCTACTTATATCAGCATCAGCCTCCGGTGTTCACGCGACTAGAAGCTCTTCAGCGCTCCGATTCTTCCAGGCAGACCGAGCGCCTGATAAATAATCTACAGGTATATTGTTTAGTACATCAGAAATAACAAGTACGGTGCGATAGAAGGGCCAATCGTTAAAACAGATCGAGAGTATAAGGCCTAGGTCGGCGTATAGAGAAAAGACCAAGATCTTGGGGTTACTCCCCTAACTGTCGGATCAGTTTTTATAGTGACAACTACACAGACCTTTTAGATTTCAAGTCTTCTTCGGTTCACCAGGAGCCTGAAATCGCCCTGACGCACGGGATTGCATCCCTTTCTTGAAAAAAAAGATATCAGAACTGCGAATCTGATTTCAAGATCAAATGAAATTTTAAAGTGTAACGTTAATGGAACATAAAGAAGAAGCCCTTAAAGCTGGAATGGTGTCCGGATCTGTAGCGGCTTGGATGCCGGTGGAATCTGGATAAGACGACGCGTTGTTTGTACTTGTCTGCCAAGTTGCTAGATTCGGACTCAGGACTTCGATCCGTTCCTATCTAGATTCCAACCACCATCTCAGGGTCCCTCAACCCTTTACTCCCCTTCAAATTCTCATCGAATTCAACATATGCAACTCGGGTTTTTTGCGCTGAAAACGGAGAAACGGAGTGCCCGTTTTCTGTGTTTCTGATTCTACAATCTGTTCATTTAGGTTTGTTATTGAATGCATTAAGATTCCATGATCATGGTTTCCGGACCTTATGTCAATAGGGCTGGATATATCACGCGTTTGTTTGGGATATGAGCATCATTACCACGGTTCTCTGTTTTACCCTGTCTCTCCCTCTACATCATATATAGTATACTGGTCTCAATATTCTCTCTCTCACCGATCTTTAACACATCCCATGGTCGACTGGAAATCCTCGGCGGAGTTGCTGAAAGATGCTGGTGAGTTTAATTTGGTCCTTGTGTTGGCAATCTAATCATCTATTCCATAGACGCATTTTCTAAAATAATACACCTCTTGTTGGGTATTTATATGTACGCCACCTTTCATCTCTCTACAACGACGGCTACTGACAGATATCGCAGCTGGGAATGGATCAATACTGTGAATTTCGAATACGCGGTTATTACGGGTAAGCAGAGGTTCAGATGGCCCTTGGTTTGTGTTTACCTCGTCTATGTTGCATGGAGATTGATCACATTGCAGATATTTTATTTTTACGGACGCTACGCAATGTTTGGTGGACTCATTGGCTTGTAAGTGAGTGACACCTGTGTAGTATACTAATTACTCACCTGTATGCTTAGCGTCATCGCACTCAATGAGACAACCACGTACGTGATTCGAGCAATGACACACTGACCGATTTGATCATTTACCTTATTTTGCAGTCCCATGAATTGTAATGTGTTGTACACATTTCTGCAGTTCTTAGGTAACACTGCCCTGGGCACCGCCAGTATCAATCTCTCCATCCGAACGTGAGTGTGTGCCACCTCCCCTACATTGTCGAAATGCTGACTATTATATAGTATTGCTATATACTCCCAAAAGCTGTACGTTGTGTTACCGATATCAGTGATTATCCTTGGGCATTGGATCATAATACTCTGGTCGGTTACTAACGTCAGAGCAGTCTGGATTGACGGATCCGGATGTGCTGTTGCGAGCAGTAACCCTAAGCTCTTCGTAGCTATGTATGTCTACAGTATGGGCTTCGACTTCATCATCACATGTTTGATGGCATACAAACTTGGCTTCGTTAAACGAAACCAACATAGAAGCCAAATCGTGCAACTCATGTTTAGAGATGGCCTCGGATATTTCCTTATCGCGTGAGTTCATTTCATTAATATTTCGGGAGCGAGCCACTAACATATTCGATAATGTAGATTCTTGGTCAATCTCGTAGCCGTGGTCAGCAATCAATTGGCCGTTAGCATCAGCTTTAGGCTCAATTTCTCCCTCCAGGTTTTTTCCGTGCTTAACCTCAATTCCATCATGTCCATCATTGCTGATGCCCCTGCAAGCACTCTGGCAACTGTCAGTCTGATCCTTATTTTCTGCACGCCACATCACATGAAAATTTCTAGATTGTATCATGCCGCGTTGTGCGGCGCTTGTATCAATTCCAGCAGAAAGGCGCGGATATCTATGGGTGGGTACCCCCGACATTCCCACATGCATTCACATTCATGGCCCATGAAACAGTCATAATACGTCCAGCATCCTTAGGTCCGGTCGTCAGAATAATGCCTCAGCTCAGAGGACAGGGAATGAAGTCCTTGTTCAGGTTTGTGATTGATTTTGAATCACATTCGTTTCTCAATTTCTCTGACTAGATGAACACATTTGTGCGATCGGACGCCAGTTACGGGTCGCCTGCACAGCCGAAGGGGGATGAAGAAACGAATGCCAGCACTGAGGATATCAAGGAGCAACTGTAGGACGTCCTGGTTCCTGAGTACGTTATCGCCTTGAAGCATAGGTCCAAGACATATTCCTAATTTCTTCTGTATAGCTTAACGGATGGGAATTTCAACATGAAGTGCATTGCACACGAGCTACTTTTGTAGAATTCGAGACTCAGTGCACTTATTGCTTGAATACTTGCTTTAAAACCGCTTGTCTTATCGGGCTCCATCCCTATAATTTATTACTTACATATCACATACTTTCCAGATCAACCAACGACGCTCTTTACCGAATACTTGTTAGGAGCGAGATTGGGAGACCCCAGCAAGACTGACACGGACAGCAAAGGTTTGTATTCACTGAAGTTCCAAGTTCCAAAAATTTCTGAGACAACTAGTGCAATGGACTAAATAACGCCACCATTGACGAAGCAGGTCTTACAGGTCCGTCTGTCCAGTCAGCCTGCACTGCCCGTGATCATGTACATTTCAAACGATCTTACATAACTCCGCTAAACAACATGTGGCGACATGACGAAGTTCAAGCGCTGCGGCTGTACAACTTAAACTTCATCTCTCATTCAGAGGACATACAGAATCGAAATCGTTCTGATCCAACAAAGCAGTATTCGAAGAGTTTATCCCTGAACAATCTTACATGAAGGTTGACGGCAACTTGAATCTGATTTCGCTGGCAAGCTGCACCCGTACTGCGTGTTAGCTGCGATACTGCCCCATCAATAAATGTGCGCTTAGGTATT
Organism: Armillaria sp. CMW 4456; assembly: GCA_028551335.1. Classification (NCBI taxonomy): domain Eukaryota; kingdom Fungi; phylum Basidiomycota; class Agaricomycetes; order Agaricales; family Physalacriaceae; genus Armillaria; species Armillaria sp. CMW 4456. Next base: position 122,655 of record JANDKJ010000303.1, read on the forward strand.
GCAACCCTGTGATTTATTGTGTAATCCCATTCTTTCTGATATATATTATCTTGGAAATCTACTGAGGAAGTACTTCACAGACATCAATTCTCGAATTCACGCTAGTCTGATATGAACATATCACTTCTCATGAAAAATCACTGTAACCCCACTGGAATCAGTCTCGACTCTTTCCGGCCTCACGTTGAAAGCGTGGTGAAGAAAAATCTGTTCTGATCGTCCTAGCATTAATGTTGTGATGCCGTTCGTGCGTTCGTGAGATGTGTTTCTCTATTTCGTCTCCGAGCGTTGATGCGGCTTGGAAATCGAACACTCTTTTTCCTTTTACCTAGTCTACTCTGGGGCCGAACCTCTGTCTGACGTATCTGACGCTAATATTTCCCCTACTCAAGATTGTCACATCCCCTCTCGCAATTAAAACGCTCCACGGGACATTAACACAGCGAATCGCGGCTGTTTCGCCCTCGTGATGGTAGGCGATGGCTTTGCAAATTGTCTCGTGCCACGATGACAAAGCTGAAGTCCCATACTGGCGAACGAATACAAATCAGCCTTCCCGTTCTCAACCCGATTCTTGACCAATTCTGGGTCGATTCGAGGCTTTTTCTGGAGGAGGCCGGTTACAGATTACCACTAAAATTCGATCCCTCTTGGTCCCCTGCAAATGAATTCCAAAAAGAGAAAGCTGAACCTCGAGTACCGGTACGTCCCTGTGGCATATAGATACGGCTTAACTTATACTTTCCCCAGCGACCATACAAACTAGTATTGGCAGTGAGACTGAGCGACAGCTTACCAGTCGTGCTGAAGGTGATTCCGTTGGACTCGCCCGAACTCGAGATATCATTGTTATTCTCATCACCAACTCTCTCCTTGGACCCTAAGAACTATTGCATACCCGTTCTTCAAACTCTTGAATACGGTGGGAATGGAATCCTAGTCTTACCGCCATTGCGGAGATTCGATGACCCTCCGTTCGATACGGTGGGCAAAGTAGTCGAGTACTTTAAACAATTTTCGAAGTAAGCTTACCAGTATATATCCGATACTTCTTCTGACTCATTGAACAATAGGGTATCCCGGTCATGCACAAACATTTCATTGCGCACCGGTCAGTTCACTCGTTCCCAGATGCAACTGCTTGACTTGACGTTCATCCCTTATCAGTGACTGTACAAAAATGAACATTATAATAGATCCAACAGAACTATATCCAAAAGGATTTTCCCCCGAGAAACCGTGGAAGAAAGCTGACTACAGCGGCCCCGTTTTGCCAAGCTGCACCCGCACCGCGTGTTGGCCGCGATACTACCTCATTGATTTCGGTTACTCTCGTCGATATAATCCGTCAGATGGTATACCTAATGAACCAGTCCTTCGGGGAGGGGATAAATCGGCGCCTGAGCATGCCAACTATGATGACTTGCAGTGCAATCCCATTCCTACTGTGATATATTATCTCGGAAATTTACTAAGAGCGTTCTTCTTAGACGCAAGTCCTTGGAATTGTGCAGGTCTACTACTAACTAATCACTTTCAGACTAAAAAGTATTGCAATCCCACCAAAATTGGACTCGAGTTTTTACGGCCTCTGATTGAAGACATGGTAAAGGAGAATCCTTCTGATCGTCCTACGATTGATGATGTTGTGATGCAATTTGATACGATTGTGAAATCCTGTTCGATATTTCGTCTTCAAGCTTTGACGCAGCTAGGAAATCAAGAAATCATCTTTCCATTTGCCTACACTGCGCGACGCGTGAAGTTCGCTCTGATGCTGAGGTCTCCTGTGCCGAAAATTACCACACCCCCATGTCGTGTTCTAACTGCTTCACTGGACTTCTACACCAGTAAACGGCCGAAAATTGCTGATCCCACCAAATGATTTGGCCTGTTCGGCAGCTTAAGTCGGACCTGTTACTTTGTCTTGTATGTCCATTGAGACGTAGAGCCTGATTCGTGTAACTGCTCGCTGCGATACCCGTATATTCACTTGGTATGATGATGCTTGTATATATCCACACCTCAGGGAGTTGTTGTTTTCAACACAATGCCGCATTTGAGGATGCCATAGATGAGAAGGCTTGCGATAGTATCGATTAAGGCAAGACTTCGAGTAGAGGCGAAGATTCAATAATTGCTAATGGAAGATACTACGGTCGGACGACTTGGCGATAGATTCCTTCCGGTTGACCAATATACTCGGAGTTGAGGTCATTTCCTAGTTCACGATGCCTCCAATCTGGGTCGGAATACAACGCTTCCCTGGGAAAGTGGAAAGTGCCGCGACTGTGGCTCCAAATACGTAGCTAGATCGTGTACGTGTACACTGAAACGAGTCCCAAGATGTCAAGTACCGCCTTAGGTCTTCCGTTCTTTCAAGTAACAACTTTGTCTACCACAGAAGTCGGTATGCCTCATGTCACTGCTCTCGTGACTTCCCATAAACCATTTGGCTGGTTCGTTCCTTCTCTTCCATGTAGTTCGGCATCCCGATCAAGTCTGAGTATGTTCTATGAGTACCTGAGATCGCAAGAGAACAATATTTTGGTCTTAGTGCATGCTTCGGAGAAACTCAACATTTCCGTTGAATTTGAGGATGCCAAAGGTGACCTTTTTTATTGCAAACAGAAACAGATCAGCTATGGAAATCTGGAGCTACAAAGAAAGTTCAAGCCAGTACATAAGAGTAAGCAAAGAATCAACAAAGTATCACTTTTTTTTTTTTTTTTTAGTGATCATATGGCGGGGTCTGCGCACGGTCACGGTCACGATCGCGGTCGTCGAGCTTGGGTTCGACATATTTTGATTCGGGTGGCGGCGGAGTCCTAGCCCTGTCATCACGTCTTCGTTCGGGGCTCGGACTGCGCGGTCTCCGGTCAGGGCTCCTGCTCCTTCTGCGCCTATCCCGGTCTCTGTCTCTGTCTCTGTCTCTGTCTCTTTCTCTGTCTCTATCTCCTCTATCCCTGTCCATCCTTTCAGCTCTTTCGTCTCTATCGTCACGTCGGCGTGGGCTCCTGGAGCGGTCGCGACGATGAGGAGAGGTCCGTCTATCGTAGCGCCACACAGAAGACGGAGGGTTCTTGGCCCACTAGTGAGACAGTTAGCGGAAGATAATAGAAAAACAAAGAAGGTATACCTGAATGCTCAGACGGGAGCCCTCAAAGTACCTTCCGTGCCTGAAGAGAGTATATTAGACTGCTGAATTAAGGTAAATAGCCAAAAAAAAACACGAACATATCGTAATATGCATCCTCCGCATCACGTTGCTGACGGAACTCGACAAAGGCGTAACTGCGAGGTGTTCGAGGGTATGTTGAGCGTTTTGGTTCGTGGAAATCATTGCGGCAAGGAGAGTATCGACGCCAAAAAAATTCGCGAGCAAAATTCGACGACTCGTATCGACTCGTATTGACACTCGGCGGCACCAATCGACTGCGAAGAAAAAAGGTGGCAAAAACTCAGATGTATACTCACGGGTTGGAACTCGCGTGGGGATTGCGGGGGGCAGGGACGTCACATCGAACCAAAGGACCAAATCTACGACAAAGGAAAAATTAATACTTGTTCGATACCAAGGAGTTGTCCATACCGTTCGAATTCATAGGCTAAGTCCCGAGCACGAGTAGAAGGATGGAAACCACTGACAAATAGAATGCGGGGCATTTCGTCGATGTGGATGGGTGAAAAGAGTCGCTGAGAAAATATTTTCAAGTCCGCCAGTGGCTTCTTGTATGGCCTTGTTTGTGTACTGTGGCGAACATTATGTTGGCGGGGCAACCATTGCAACCTTGACTTCGCATTTTTTCCGTCACGGGGTAGGAGATACTACTGCTATGATTTTCTGGTATTGACTTAGTTTCTAGAGATGCGAATCGCATGCGAAATTTTTTGTTAGCACGCAGAACATGGTCACAACCGCGTTCTCTGTCGGCGCAGCGTATTGCTGAGGAACGGTTTCCTTCGCTTTCGGCGGGACCTCTTCCATCAAAAAAGCATACGATCTTTCCGCTGAGGACTGTTTTCAAAGATCGCAATTACAGGTCGGATTCTGTTTCCCTGACTTTCCTTACGCTTACAGGTCCCTGCAGATGTGCATGTCCCACGCGACATTATTTGTTTCGATGGCAGCAAGTCCATTATATGGCGACACAAGCTTTGCCCACGCGTCCTATTGTCGACGCTACATCATCGCGTCCAGTCATCGGCCAATACTATGTCCGTCAACTCTTCAACACGACACACTACCCAGTCTGGCGCATGCTACTCGCTGCCAGTACCCACAATCGCCTCGGATTACACGTTGGGCTCTACAAGCAGTCACTCCCATTCGAGGAATATTCCAGCCTCAAGCACATCATTTCTAAACCTGACATCGAACAAGCAGTATCGGTCCTTCGGGACGAAGGATATATGACGCGGGAGCAGGATGATCAAGGAAAGCGTGTGCCAGAGTGGTTGTTGCTTTCCCTGGTTGCATTCAAAGTGCGAACACCCCACCATGCTGCCAGCATTCTGCTTGATCTCGCCTGGACACACGTAGAGTCACTGTCCCCCAAGTACAAGCCAGGGCTTTTGATTCTCGTTACTTTGCATCTTGCTAGGTTCAATCTTTGCCAACCTATTCAACGTCTCATCGACGAATTTCTCCTCATACGGATAACTCCGCCGTCGGCTCACTTTAATCTCCTGTTGCACGCGTTGTCAACTACTCGTGTTCGTTCTCCAGAGCATTCTAGGATGGTTCTCCGGATTTTACAGGCAATGGAATCGCGGCATATCATGCTCTGGCGGACAACGTACATCATCTTACTCAATGATCGTTGGATCACACTCGAGCTGACCAAATATCTCCGAGAGCGTATGCTCCGCGAAGGGAGGATCCCTGATGCGGATCATCTCGAGGCGTACATCCGGATATTCTCCAAGTATGGTGCTATAGAAGACCCAGCGCGATACCGGGCAGAGGTCAAAAAGTTTATCTTGAATTCTCACAATCACCCGCAAGGTGATTTTTCTGCGTTCGAGTTCCTCCGTGGTATGACGCTCAAAAGCGTTCCTCAGTTACGTGCCGTTAGCCACACACCGCTTGGTTTCCGACCACAGATGTTAGACCGGCAGTGGAACGCCACATTTGCATCTCTAGCACGACCGGAACGTAGACATATTCCTGCCAAAGGCATTCTTTCATTATACCACAAAGGCAAAGGGAAGCGTCAGATACGCCCGTCTATTCACACTCACACTATTCTCTTGCGCATACTCTTCCAACGAAGACATCTAAGGACAGCAAAGCGGTATTTATCAAGGCTCGTCCACTCCGGGTTAATACAAGATACGAAGGCCCTCTCAGTCAGCCTTCAAGTGTTGACCCACCTTGGTCAACCAAACAAGGCATTTGCGTACCTCGAGCAAAGCAGTGCGAGAGTAGATGTCCCTCTTCCAGCTTCATACAGGGTCCAGCGGCCCATCGATGTGTCTGTCGTGGCGATGAACGAATTCATTTTGTCTCTGTACCATATCAAGCGACCTGATGTTGTATTTCTTTTGTGGGACTATATGGTTGCGTTGTATGGCGTGTACCCGGATGGGAAGACATTTTCGCTCCTACTACAGTGTATACGACTCTCGCTGAAGATGGATGACAACATACGCGGTGCGCTGGCGCAGTTGCGCTGGGGACCGAGGGAGCCGCAGACGAGGGAAGACGTGGTGCGGTTATTTGTCGACATCCTTGGGAAGCAGAATCCCAAGGCATACCGCCCCGGAGTATGGAAACGTCCTGTCGACAAGGTTAGGCGTATGTTCCACTGGGCTGTTTTCAACATGAACCCTACACTAGCCAGTGCTGACCCTCCTGTAAGACTGGGAAAGCCGAAGGTTGACCTCGAAGTTGGGCCTGGGACAGGACTCGTGAACGTGAGCGTGACCTCGCAGAACTGCTATGATTATCTGCTACTGCTAGGTGTGTCAGGGAAGGTGGAGGAGATTCCATATGTGCTTGGATGGATGAAGGCGTTAGACGTCAAGCCTACGCGAGATACAGTGGCGATGGTGTTGGTGTTTTGGACGGAAGCGTGTGGATTGGAGCCGGATAACCCATGGAAGAAATTGGTGAAGTGGTTGAGAGAGTGGTTGGGAGACGAATTTATGCCTGACACGAGGAAGCTGGTCAAGTGGCGAAAGATTGTTGTTCGGATGCAAGGGCTGGAATGATAGATTTTTGCACTTGGAAGCCATGTTGTGTCTGCAGGCCTCATTGCTTGAGACACATTTTGCTGCGAGGACGCCTTCGGTCACTTCAGGCTACAACGATGCTCACATCATTCTCTACCGAACCATTACCGGGAGTCCTTGTATAAAAACAATGGCAGATTACTAGAGGATTTGTCGAAAGCTTGGAGGAACGCGACTTTCTATCATTCGTTCAAGTCGATCCATCACAGTATCTTGGTTCTCAATATCGTACCCAGTAGGTAGGATTCTCCAAGTCGGGTCGATCCTCCCTTCCATGACTTGAGCCTCTTGTCTCCGACACTTTCTTCATCCGACAGAGCCTCTCCATCCCCTCCAACAGGTGCCATATCTTACATACAGAACAGCTATCAGCACCGGGCTTATATGTGGTAGGACCTGGCTTATTGGTTACCAAAAATATATGACATCGTACTCCGACGGCTAGAGCTAATAATATGCTTTATCTTTGGCGCACCAAAGAATCCACCGTCTGAAGTAGTCTTGCACCTCCGGATGCCAATAAATATCAGGAAGAGATATGAAGAAGGCCTGAAACGATCTTCATAGCTAAAAGAACCTCACCCAATTAGTTCGTCAAACCCAACGCGATCCTATTCGAAGACATCTATGTGGGAACACAATTGCTGAAAATCAAGGGCATTTTGAAAATCGGAGCCAGTCGTGCGGAATCTGAAAGGTTAAGTAACATATACTCAAGCTAGGTAAAGAAATCGCATAATGATAGAGGAAGTCCTTGCATGGAGTTCTCATGCACACATATATTCGTTGCCCAACAATTCGCAGTGTTCATTCAAAAATGATGGATGATTCTATACAACGCCAGATGCAGCCGGTACAAGCGCTTCTTCGTCGTTACCTACAACCCGGTTAATAAGCCAGAATCGAACAATTGACGAACTAACTGCACACCTTCATAGAACTTTTGCAAAAACGTCTTCTTCGTCCTCTCCTGCGGCTTCAAAAGGACGCCCATCACCTGATCCGGAAGCTTCCAGCAGTTCATCGTCTCTTGGTACTCCTGCCTGCTCTTCAAGAGCAGTATTTCAATGGCACGGGGGTCCGTAACGTGTCGATGGCGTTCAAAGCGCTGGCGGATACAGTATCGTATGTAGGCAGGCGAAACATTGAGGGCGTAGAGAGAGATAATTTCCGGGGCCTAGGTGGAGGTCATTGCTACGGTAAAAACGGACGGTAAAGAGACATACGCCGCGGCACCAGTCACGGTACAGTTGAATAGCCCGCTGTCGAGCCTCTATGGGGCTCTGCGACCGAATAGAGGGTCGCGCGAGCCGTGCTGGAATCGTGAAGGACATGGTTGCACGTAGAGTTCGATGACCCCGGTCAGCACCGGTGCTCGACAGATTTGGGTATAAACTCCCACATTCCAGAAGGAGGAAGCTTCATGCTTCAAATACGTGGCCTAGCAATTTCCTCAAATATCAGTCTCGTTTTGGGCTTGAATTTTCCGTCATTTCTTCTTCAAATTCGGCAAAGAACGAATCAAAGTCCGACAATTTGAAGTCCCGCGATCACTCTCCAATCGACCCTCATCTTATCCTCATCTTACATCGACAACCATGGTTCGTGGAACAGGTATAGAATTAACTTATCATTTTATCTGCAAACAATAATACCATTTTCTTGATCCTCAGGAAAATTTAAGCAAAAGCGTGGCGGTGGCAGGAACTTTAGGTGTGACCGTCCATTTATGCTGGTGCATTCACGTTGCTGATGATTTACAGCAAGGACATGATTCTGGATGAGAATGGTACCGCTGTATCGGCCGCACGGTATGTACTCCCATTCTTTGCCACATGTCTTCAAAATTTGAACGACCGATCGTTTCAGTGCTCGTAGGGACGCTGAGGAGAATTCTTCAGAAGAGGAGGAGGAGGAGGAGGAAGAGGAGGAAGAAGAAGAGGAAGAGGAAGAGGAGGAGGATGCAGACAAGCCTGAACTGAGCCGCGCCGAGCGTAAAGAACTCAAGAAGAAACAGGCAGCCGAGAAACAGAAACAGAAACAGAAAGCTGAAGTGGAGGAAGAAGAAGATGAGGACCTCATCAACCCCAACCACGTAACCAAGAAACTCAACATATCTGACCTCGGTGCGCCGAGAGAGCTCAGTCGTCGTGAAAGGGAAGCCAAAGAGAAGAAGGATGCCCAGGACCGGTATTGGAAGGTGCGTTACCCATATCTTCAAACGATCATTATGAACAATTGTTCTTCGCAGCTGCATCTACAAGGCAAGACTGACCAAGCAAAGGCTGACTTGTCTCGTCTCGCAAAGATTAAAGCGGATCGCGAAGCTGCACAGGCGAAGAGGAAGGCTGAGGCTGAAGGTACTTCTTGGATCATAGTATTTTCTCATACGTTGCTTACATCCTATTCCTTCAGCGAAAGCACAAGAGCTCGCTGCGAAACAGAAGGCAGCTGCTGGAAGGCGATAAATGAGTTTTATATCGACTTTGTTGTTTTCTGGCCTTGGAAATGCGTTTCTATCACACAAGACTGAGACTCAGCAGTTGTGTAAGGTTCTCGTTCTGTGCTGCGCTTAGACTGAACACGCAGTATGAACGTCTTTCTATTCAAGGACAGAATGATTGCGCTGAAAGACACCATCTTCATGAACCTGTCTACGTCTCGTGGCATGCCTTCACAGTTCATTACATGTTCATGCGGTCTTATTTTAAATCTGCAAAGCTAAAAGTCTTTGGTATTCAAGGGATGTGGGGTAGTTAGAATTGCGGACGTTGGTCATAGAAACTACAGGAAATAAATAGCCTGGTGATTATCATGAAATGAATATAAATGTCCGCGCGATAGTATCTTACACGACGACAACAAGACTTAAGAAAGAGCCTATTTTACCCACAGATGGAAGGGTACAAGCGCTCTGCAGCGTTACTAGGAATCCAACCGCCAAGAAGACCAGCTTGATAGCTCCAATCGTCCGCAGATTCAGCTTTCCTGTTCGACAACATTAACAGACTGCTGGACAATGTAAAACAATTCAACTAACCAGGTCCAATGTATCCAATTTCGGTACGTTATGACCTATAGTCATGTCAGTAGTGTCCGTAGGCTAAGTTTCGCCCTCAATCACATACCTGGGCCTCCCAGTACTTCCTTAAGAAGGTTTTATACTCTGGAGTAAAGTGCGACGCTGATCCAGTTTTGCGCTCACAGTCGCCCACTCGACTACTGCCAGGATGTGTGCCATCATAGCGAGCACCAACCCCACGGCCTGCACCAACGTAATCAGCTTGGCGGGACAAAGAAAGGACTGGATCGAAGGACTTTCCATTCAAGTACTTTGCACAATCAGTGGGAGCAGCCGTCCATTCGCCGACAATTGTTAAGAGGTGGAAGGAAGACAAAGAAGATCTCTTCTGGCAGGCCGCGGCAATATGCTCATCATCGGATCGTGCAACCTCCTAGACACAGATGAGTACAAGATTCTGTTGTGCGTGGCGGGAGACTCGAACAGACCTCGTCGGAGAACATCTGATAGATATGTGTGTCCATGGCTACACCATTATACTTGTCTTCGTGTCGCATGAAGTCTTTCCAATAGTGCAGGTCTTGGAATGCGTCGTGGATTAAAACGACTGCATTTGTTCCGTGTATCGATCTATATGATTGAACAAACAAAAGTGAGACTTGATTTTATTAATAAAGCGCCCATCACCTTACCGAATAGCAGCATAACTATCTTTCCAGTACTAGTAATAAATTGAGAATTCGGCATATACCAGTGAAGAATGACAATGATCACCTGTTTAACGGCGTGCAGTACATCATCGCCGCAGAACCCAGCTGGTCTTAATCCAATAAATACAGATTCAGCGCGATTGACACATAGGACTCAACTCGTTCAATGGTTCAATGATAGCAGCGTTTCCTCCAAAAAGGCGAGCTATCTCGTAGAGAATTCCGTTGCTCCGAACGATATTTGAGTGATTCGAATGCCATCGACTAGTCGATATTCCGTTCAATAAAGAGAACATGGAGGCAGATGAAGCAAGCTTACGGGTACGGCAATCTCCGACCGGAATTATCGAATCTACGCGAATGTTAGTGGTAGGAAAGCGAGAATAGAGCCAGGCTGGTGAAAGTAACTAACCCATTTTGACTTCCAGGAACTCCTACGACATAACATGAGGCTAACACGAATCTGTAATTCCTTAAAAACGTACCATGAAGATCCACTATGACTTGAAGGCCATGCGCTTCCGCCCAGCGGAGCGCTTGGTGCAAGTAGTATACTTGTCCTTGTATGTACGGTTCGTCTTCCGTGACGTTAAACGCCCAATAGCCGATAGGTATGCGAACGTGATTCAAACTAGTACACGTTGAATAAACATTAGCGAGAAGACAATCAGCCGATAGCACCTACCCCGCAGCAGCAATGTCAATAAAATCGGATTCAGTAATCCAAGTGTCCCAATGTTCTGTCAAGACTTTCCTCGCGGTATCGGTGTCCTGATATTCACAAAATGTCCATTCGTCAACGATGGACGATATTCCTGAAGTAAAGATTCAAAGCGAGGTCATGCACCACCCGAAAAAGAGTAACTCACCTGTATTTTCGAATAGAGATGGAGTTATCCAAGGCTAGAGACATCGCCTTTACTAAACATCTCGGGGGAGAAAAAAACAGAGCGCACTTCGAGAACGAGCCATCCACCGAGGTTGACACCCCGTACCTCGTCTTCACCATAATTGAAGACTGGAGAAATAGTTAGGACGGGTTTTAGAAGGGAAAGACCAAAGGCGGCAACGGCTGCCACGCGTAGGAGAGAAATACTCATGTTGGAGAGAATGGAAAGAAGAAGGGTGCCTCAAGTAAGCCACTGGCTTTAATGAACAGAAGATGATCGATCGAGCTAATCAGGTAATAGTAGTGCAATGCCTGAATTTCCAGCGCTCCTGCACACGTTATCCGCATAGCCTGTAAGCAAAATATCACGTCTCTAGGGTTTGTGATGGAACTGGAACTTCCCACAGAGAAATAGAAAAGACTGCAGGAAGGCGTGGAAAGGGCATGGAAAGGCTCGGGTATTCACAAGAACCAGTCCGTGCCTCTGAGGACTTGTGCTGATAAAAATGGAGGCATCATATACCACAAGGAATACACGCACGTTGAGAGCTACTACTGGGCGCAAGCCGAACCCAATTGACGGATAAGATTTTGCGAGGGTACCGTAGCAAACAGCTCGGATAAATATCAAGTAAAAGTCGAGCCATTCATAGACAGAACCGCTCGGTACTGTGGCCGGATGAGAGAAAGATAGTTCGCATCCTGATGACTGTAAAGACTGAGATAGTGACGAGATTCAAGTGTCTGCGTTGGTGCACATTTCCTCGAAAATTCCGATTTCATAAGGGTCCAGACGCTCCATCCATTGACCGCAGACAATCAAATCAAGTTCAGAAAAACAAGCTCACTGCAAAGAAATAGATGGAAGGGATGTTGCAATCTTTCAGAGGGCGAACAGACGAGAGATAAAAACTTACGTCATGAGACCAGAGTCCGCCCCGGAGACATGTCCGACGGTGTAAACACGCTTGAAGGCCTTTCCATTTGAAACATTCGGACTTTCGACCTCAAAATTCCACCACATAGTCAAGGGAAGGTGAAGGTGCAAATGATTTTTTCACTCTAAGCAGCAGAGCCAAAGTCATAAGATTTACCTGTATTTGGCATGGACGTCCGAGTCGAACAGTGACTCTCAATTCAAGTCCGAGTCATCCTCGATTCGAACGATCATGGATCCCAATATTCACCCACTTACGTATTCCTGGATAACGAACAAGCGATAGAACAGAGTGTCTGGAAGGTCACATGATTCCAAAGTCCATGGAGTTTGACAGGCCCTTAATTGTGATTTCATGCTTACAATCATCGCACAAGGCCAATGGCAGATAACTGTGGATTCAGACCTCGAGCTCAAAGCTGTCTATGTATTTGAACATTCAATGAATGGCTCTAAATGATTATCGTTTCGTGGTACGTAACTTCATCTCAAGTATCGCACGGTCTAACCATATTTCGGGGCACGTGGTCGCCAGGCGCCAGGGGGTTGTCCTATATGCTGTGTCGAGCTGAGTTTTCATCTCAGTCCTTTGTATTCCCTTCAGCCACCTATGCACGCAAACAACGTGGCTTTCGACCAAGCACTGCGAAAGCATTTCTCGTCTCTAAGACCCACGTTTACGCCTTCTCATCCAGATGAGGTGCTCGAGGTTGTGGGGGCTTATATCGAGACAAATCAGTTACATCGTTCTGTGGATTGGGCAGCCAGTGTTATTAAGCCTATGCTACAGTTCTTTGATGCCGTAGACCAGGGAGTCTCGTCGAATCCTGAAATTGGCGGACTCGTTTGGGGATGTATCAAGTTTATATTTACAGTGGGTTTCTAGGCGTGATCACGTCGTATGATCAATTTCAACCTATTTGTGGACAGGTCGTTTGCAATCACTCAGCCTATTTCAATAAAATAACCACAGTCCTCAAAGATATATCCCGTCGTCTTCATTTCTATCAGGATTATGCTGTTCATCTGTACGAACACTCTTCAAGAGTTCAGGAAGTGAGTCGTCCTTATCTGAACGCACTGCTTGCTTTCTCATTTATTCATAAGGCACTGGCTGACGTGTATGGCACCATCTTAAAATTCTGTTTCAAAGTTGATTGTATCTTTCTCGACCCAGTGTCAAAGAAACAGCTGGGTACGTTTGTTCTTAGTACTGGTCACTGTTGCGCGCCTATACCTGCAATACAAGGCTCTTTTCGTATTTTTCTCAAGTCAATAAATCCCTGGGGATCTGCTCAGTTGGATGATATTGTTGCAGAGCTTGATGCTACAAGACTCATTTTGGAGTCCGAGGTTCAACACGACGACCGTGTAGAGACGTATCATGAACGCCGCGCCGCCCAGTCAGGAAGAGAGCAGATGCAGGAAATGATTGCAAGACAAGAAGAGGATAGGTTATGGTTACTTAGTCAAAGGGAGAGACACTGGAACGCAGCAGCTACCAAAGAAAAGCGCAAGGAAGCAGGTAAGAAATTGAATGCCCGTATACATTCTCAATGTTAAGCCCATCATAATTTGAAGAATCCCTGCTTCGGGCATTTCTCAAGAAAATTCCATACTCTAAATGTGAGGATAAACACGAAGAATGTTGCCTGAAACTACGTGAAAATTCAGGGTCAGGACTGTGGCTTCTCAACTTGTTAGAATACCAGGAATGGAAGGCAGGACAGACGAAATTCGTTTGGTTTTACGGAAAATGTATTGTACGCCAGATAGATTTCAAGACTGAAGCTAATTTCAATCTTGACTAGCCGGTATGGGGAAGACAATTCTAACGTGAGCGATATAATTTGGACAGAGTTCGCACATCTTATGACACTGACACCTCCCAGGTCGATTGTGATCCAAGATCTACTTGTACGACAAAAAGCCGACAACGCCACTGCAGTAGCATACTTTTATTGCCAACACGATCAAACTGCAAAAACGGAACCTCTTAAAATACTCGGAACTATCCTATATCAAATCGTCTCACGAATTCCCGCTTCGCGTGTCCAGCAACTGGAGGACAGCAAAATATCTCTTGCGACGATCATAGGGCTGGAGAAACTTATAGAAATGGCATGTAGCGATTTCCTCCGGACATACGTCGTGATTGACGCCCTGGACGAATGTACCAACGAAAGTGCACAACTTAAAGTCCTCGCTTCGCTGAAAAGGATGAATAATTGTCCTCGTCTTCGTATATTCATAATGAGCCGCTGGACATCACATATGGCTAGAATACTCAAGATAGTTCCATCTATCGATATTTCAGATTCGGCTGGAGTCCTGTCTGATTTACGAGAGTATGTCCACAGGCGGGTAGATTGTCCGGCCGAAGATGAGCCCGTTATTCGAATATCCAATCCCGGTCTTCGGCAGGAAGTCATCGACACTCTTGTGGAAAGAGCGGATGGGATGTATGTCTTTCCAACAAGTTTGGTGCGCTACGGTAACATTTAATGGGTTCGGTTTTTGTAGGTTCCTATGGGTGCACCTTCAGATTCTCCATCTCTGTGACCAACAGACTGATCGCGATATAAGATCATCCCTTACTGAGCTTCCTCAAGGCCTAGACGCCACCTATGTTCGTAGCCTTACTTCTATATACATGCTCGACGAGCGGAGGAGGACGCGTGCTAAATGCGCTTTGCAATGGCTCGTGTGCACTCGAACCTTAATATCTCTCGAGCTCCTTCAACATTGCATAGCTGTCGATGACATGGTTGATGAATGGGACCCTCAAAACGTCGTTATCGACCCCATGGCTCTGATTTCTGATTGCGCCAACCTCGTGCAGATCGCTGAGGTTGATGGACGCAAGTTCGTGCACTTCGTCTACGCCTCGGTAAAGGAGTTTCTCACTACTACCCGTCGAACCGAAGACTTGTCTTTTGAAGTCAAATAATTCATCTTCGACTCTCTGCCAAATGCGCATCTATCTGTTTTCCCAACGTGTCTCAAGTGTGCGCAGTTGTTCGAAAAACACGTTGGTCGAATACCCTGCGTTGCTCTCATAGATTACATTCGAGGAACGGAGTATCTGTGGCATCTGCATCATGCAGACCAAGTAGCAGAACTGACGACACTACTCGAAGCGTTTCTGAAGATGTTCTCTATGAAGATTTCCCCTCTCAACCGGAGGTGAGAGTACAACATCGTTCATATATAGATGGTGTCTTATGGATTGAATACCAGAGATGAGAGTGGGGAACTTATTGGGATAACGAGTGCACTGCATATCGCAGCTGATCTCTCTTGTCATCGCCTCGTCGCGTACATGATTTCTTCACGCGGCTTCGATGTTATGCAACGTGATGAACTTGGTAGAACCCCTCTCCACTACGCTGCAGGATGCCCTCTTACACAGTTTCAATTTGCTGATGCAAACCTCCGGAGTACACGGTTTCTCCTCGAGAAAGGAGCGGATGTTCATGCTACGGATAAAGATGGATTTACTCCTCTCCATCTTGTGACTCGGACATGGTTCACTTATGATGTCGAAGTAGCACGGTTGTTCGTGACTCTGCGCACTGGCGTCGGCCATCTCACGGTACCCTTACAAGCAACCGCTGACTCTTCTGGTCAATACCGTTGGGAGTCGAGTCCTATCACGTCAGTGGCATCGTTTCATGTCATGGGAAAGCATACTACTGGAGGCAATATGCATGACACACTCTTGAAGATCGCGCAAAAAGCAGGTGTGCAAATCAACGATCGCTACGCCATGGTGCATACGTCTATCAATGACATTCGCCTTGTATCTCGCCATTTAGTAGAGCTACTTCTTGAGAGCGGTGCTGATCCACACGAACCAGACTCTCTTGGGCAGACACCGTTCCTCGGTTACGTCCTTAGGGATGATTGGAAGAGCGACGAACGGTTTATGAGGATCATTCGGGGTGGTGGCGGCAGTACTCGTCCTTGGCAAATCAACATGAGACCAACCGTGTCTGGGGTCAATATCCCAATTCCTGAAGTTCCTACTGGCACTTCAATGAAGATAGATAAATCTGCAAAGATCGAGTTGGAATCAATGATAAGATGAAGGATCCAAAACTTACATCCATTGTATACTAATATGTAGGAGATTGAATGTGTTTTGTCAAGATGCCTTGATGACTAAACGAAAGACCCGACGACTTGATTATTTGCTTCATCCTGCGCCAGTATTCATATAAGTAGCCCTGAAAGGGGGATACGTCATTGCAAGGAAGTGGTAACGGTGGATAATTACGAATATACACTGACAACACTTAGAAGTCATGTTGATAATGGAAAAATCCAGCTATCATCTAAGGTAAACTTCGCTTGAAGAACAAAGAGCCTCGTTTACAGCAGAAAACTTTTGACTCTAGACGGTTCCGAGTGACATTAGGACAATTTTTTCTGATCAATGGTTTCTGCACGAGGAACTCCATGATATTAGTGGGTATGGTCAAGCGAGTGATGAAAGTCGAGTGTGACGCACCTAGCTGGAATGGGCTTCAAGTTGTTGAGTCCCACACGGAACCCGTGGTGATACTAGGCTTTGTGCGTAGGGGCAGTTGAAAATGGCGTTGTTAACAGAACCACCACACTCGAGGTCGGTAGACTGGGCCTAATTAACGGGCCTAGCTCAACGTCATCAGCGTATCCCTCCTCTGGTAGGAGAGACCCCCGCTGGGCAGGGTGAGCGAAGCTATCTAAACGTACCACAAAAAAAATCCATGATATCACATACATAAGGATCATTTAAGTGCGAGAGGAGATTTGAATTGGAATACATAAATCTGAGAAATAAGCTTTTACGGCACCTGTGAATCGGTTCGATTTTAACGAGACGTCACTTTCCGTTAGCTGTAGGAGGTTCAGGGCCAAAAAAAATTATCTGGAGAGCCCGTAGGATATGAAGAATAATTTTTTATTCTGATCTATATTTCTAAGAAGGAGGAATCAAGAAACATACAAACCTTGGCCTGAACCAGGATTGTTGGCCGAGAATAATCCTTCTTGAAAGTTATTCGGAAGCGAATCCGAATTTCAAAAACAAACAGGTCGTTCATTGCCGAAAAAGGGCATTGCCCACCTCGGCCTTGCATCAGTACCACGATGAGCGACTATGTTCCCTCCATCCAGGACCTTCGTGTGAAGCTCTGCTATATTTGCAGAGAGGAAGAGCTCTTCGACAGTACGAACTTAACTTTTTATTATTACTACATTCTCTAAACTGTATTTGCAGAACCGGAAATTCCGCCACGAATCTGGATACACCCATGCAAATGCGCGCTGGTTGCTCATGAAGCGTGTCTGCTGAAATGGATACAGACGGCACAGACAACGTCTGCTGAAGCTGGAGAGAGAGCTATGACGTGTCCTCAGTGCAGGACGCCGTACGAGATCGAGAGCCGAAATCCAAGACTTTTGAGAATCCTTTCGTGGTGTAGTCGACAACTACCGACATTGGGGAGGGTATGTCTTTGGACAGGTTTTGCTGGATTTCTAGTGTCTATGCAAGCTGGTGAATACACCTGTCATCTTTCTCTGTATGTTTGTACTGAGACTAGCAGGTGTATATGTATTACTCACTGGATATGGTGCTCATGCAATCCAGCAATTCTTTGGACAAGAGTATGTGGCCGATCTTTGGATTTGTTCCTGTCTGACTGCTTGCAGGATGTATGACTTTGTACTCACCGATGACCCAGTCAACTGGCCAATAATGGCGTTCATTCAACTTCCTCTCATTCCCATCAGCCTTGTCGTCTCCCGATATGCCCATGTCTCTCCGATCATGCCTACCATCATCGCGTGCTTCTCTCTCATGCCTCGAGGCATCTTCGCTCTGACCCACCATAGTAATTATGCAAATAATATACGCATAGAGTCGACCTTGTGGCCACCATCTCCTTATGCGTTTGCTTGTGTCCTTCTTCCCCTTACCAACGCTATATATCGCGCATGCTTTGAGCGGCTGTCCTACAAAATTCTTGGTACGGCAGACCCGACAGAGTACGAGGATAACCTCCGGTTTGTGTTCAATGCTGATGACGAGCAACGGGGTCGGGAAGGGGAGCAGCCAGCAGCACCGGCTGAGGGACAGGCACCCGAGCCTAATCCTCCTCCTGCCGTCGTGCCTGCTCCCCCAGCACATGGTGACGCCGTCGGTCAGCAACTGGCAGATATCACTATTGAGATCAAGTCTCCTAGCCGCATCGGACGTAGAATCGGAGGCGTCCTGCTTCTCCCGACGATCGCTAACAGAATGGGTTCTTTGCTCTTGATGCTATCAAAACATTCACTGTACATGCGTAAATTCCTTGGCGTGCGCCCGCCATGGCAGAGTCAGGTTCCCTTTCCTGTGGCGTGGCTTAAAACCAATGCTCAAGGCAAACCTGTCGTCCCCTGGGGTCTGGTCTTGCGCGCCTTCTGGGGCGGCGTTAGTCCTTGGGCAGAGCTCGACCCTGTCTGGTGGCGTAATTCGATTGGTTTTGGGATCTTCATCGTGGTCAGTGCTTGGTCTTGATATGACCGGTGATTAGGCGTTGACAGTAATGTAGGCCAAAGATTGTATGAAGCTTCTCTATCGGTGGCTGATAAAGAGAGAGAAGGAGACCCGAAGAGTAAAGGATCGGCCCTTCTCAGAGGTCGATATATCAACTCTGGATCTAATTAAGGCCGGGGACGGGCAGGCATAGTTTTTTTGTTCATGGATATCATTGATGTTAACCCTGTTTTGTAGTACTAGCTTTTCATAATGTTATTGCCCTCCTCCCTACTCCGGCCTTCTGTAAACCACGTAAGATTGGTGTTCTAATGACACTTCTTTCGTTGGATACGTAGGATACGTAGCAACGTCCGGGTTCGCAAATAGGGTAAGCACCAGGTTTGGACATATTCCTATGATGTCTCTGTTGTTAAGTATGTTGGTTGAAGCGTTACTTCGTGTTTGTTGCTCATGACGGGCTTCATCGTTACTCACTCCGGTTATCCTTTTACTGTGTTAGCTCCCACCAGACCATGCCGACAAACACATATGACTTCAGCGAGGAGCTGACCTCTTATGAGATACGTACCGCTTCCTATGTGAGAGAAGTTCTAAATCACGGTCAAGCTATCCTCCAGGCTGGGTGCCATTCTGGAAACCAGGCCGGAAACGAGATGTAGCGTATCCATTGTACGTCCCAAATAGCTCAAATGTGGACACTGCTCACCTCAACTACAGTGCGAGGGTCCTCACCGAGCAACGGGACTGTGCCTATTTTTGGAAACAGCTCTCACTCGAGGGACGCCCTGAGAATGGTTCATTAGCCTACCTCTGAAACCCCTCACCACTTAAAACTTATAGACCCTGAGGCCAACGCTTTGGCCGAGAATTTGCATCGGTTCCCATTTGTCGTCCTTTTCTGCTATCCTGTGCAAATGCCAATTGACATCCGGCGCCGTGGAAGCTGACCTAAACCTATCAACTGAAATGCCTGGTTTAGTGTATTAGTTACCGTCATTTGTGTGTCAAGTCATTCATGGCGCGGATAGAGTATTTCCATGGCGGGAAAGTAACCAAGTAACCGTGAGCAGGTAAATCGCTGTAATTTCTAAAATAAATAATCTTCATACATATCAAATAACAGATTTATACGGTCTTGACGAAGTCTTCCTTCGACACTTTCCTCCACACATGCCCTGTCCAAAGAGCATTAGCACTCCCAGCACTTCCAGCGTCCTTCTTCAAATCATGATCAAAGCCCGTGCTCCCATACCCTTGCTCGAACATCTTCTGTATCATTGTACAGAACTGCGTGTATCGCTCGCTCTCTGAAGGAACAGTCTCTACTCTTTCCACTGGCAACCCAACCCTGGCAGCTATTTCTCCGTAGGAGATCCTCTCGCCTTCAATACGGAAGATCTGGTCGTTCAGCTCGGAAGGTGGAAGGGTTGTAAGCACATGTGCAACAAAGCCTACTCTGACTGAGCGTCACCTCCGGAATCATAATTCATTCACGTACCTCCCACGTCTTCATCAGCAGTGAACGACACCGGTGTGTTGCCTGTGCCAACTACAAGATTGATCTTACCCGTGGATAGGTACCCCGTAGTAATAGGTATCCAACTGAAGAATTGCCCAGTCTGTACATGAATGATGAGTACTCAACAACCTCTTTCCTCAAAATGACAGTGCTCACGTAGAACCTCGCAGAGGGCAAGCCGATCTCCTTCAAGTGCTCTGTTGATGGAATCAGATAACGCCCGAAGGTAATTGGCTCTATAACTTACTAGCGACATCGTCCTTAGCCTTGAACAGACCCGTCTTGGCATTCAGAGTAGGGGCCCCAAACTCTGACGGCACGAACAACTTAACACCCGCCGCATGCGCAGCGTCCACCAGCGCCGCCTCCTCCGTGTAGGTCGCCTCCTCCGTCTGCCAGTTCGCCGTTGAGATGAAGACCTCGATGTGGTGGGCTCGAAGGATAGCGGCGACCTCTTCGACGTTCTTGTAGTCTTCCACTTTGGCGATCTTCACTTTGGAGGAGGAAGGTATAGCATCTGCCGAGGAGGAGGTCGTACGGGTAATCACTAAGATAGAGGCAGCGCTGCTCTGGTCGTGCAGGGCGGCGAAGACTTGCTTCCCGATGCGCCCTGCTGCGCCGACGATTGCGAAGGATTTGTAGGTTGAAGAGGACATTATGGATTCTGGTTCAAGTGTACCTATCATCAACCATTTTATACCTGTCGATTACGACCCCCACTGGCTGTCAGCAAGGCAAACCGAGCGGATATCTCAACTAACTTAGCAAGAGCTTCCCAGCTGGAACTCACCCTAAAATGCCGATACAGTACCGGAAAGGCACATGGCGGCTTGGGACGCGTAGTAACACCCAGCCGACGCGTAAGCAGGAAGCCGAGAACGCGTAAGCCCTAGCCTGATCTAAAAATAGGATAGCTACAACATACATATATCAAGGAGAGTATGGGGAACATAAGTTTGAGACATGTTTAATGACCAATTTGATCAAGTCCCTGTTAACCGCCATCATTGAATCATTACTTTCTTCTCCTCTTATCGTCGTAATCACCCCAAGATCAAAGTGCCCTCTTACTAGAGACATCGTTGAATTTTCGTCATTCACTGCTAGGAACTTAATATCACAGTAAGTAACCACAGCTGCAACAGCTGCGTACTTCTATCAGTACCATGCGTTCTCGGGCAGAGTCTATTATTTTCGTATAGTCCACCTATTGAGTGGAGATTATGTTTCGGTGTTTTATGATATCGTCCACATCGCTGAAAAAGCTATATATAACCGTAGAACACATGCTCCGTCCTCAGCAGGGTATTTAACACTAACGACGGCCGACGGTCATCAAAGCCCTTGCAATAGAGTAATTGGTGTTTTCTTACAAAAAGAACTGAGTAAGAGAAATCCCCTTCGGCGGCATCTTCTCGTAGGCTATAGTATAAACTGGGATCCGTCGGAACAGGGTGAGTCGAATAAACAGTCATATTAACAGCAAACGTCCTTCCATTATATAAGCTCCGTATATAGACCTTCACAACACATAAAGATACGAGTACGACAAGCTCCCTCACCTACAGCAAATAAGGAAAGAACCACCACTGCACCTCTCTGGCGTACTGGACCCACTGCTCCCCAAACAGCACATTCATCTGCCTATCCTCTGCCTGGGCACGGCTTATCCCCACAGACAGCGTCCATGACCACCATACGCCCCACAGGAGGTACATCACCACCCTTCCCCACCCCGTCCCAAACGCGCACTCCGCCGCCCAGCTCCCGCTTGTAAAGTGGGCGATGCTGATTCCAAGTACGAGCAGCATGGACCCTGCGTAGGCGGGGTGGCGGACGTGGGCATAGGAGCGCGACGTGATCAGCTTGTGTTCGGGGTGGATCGTCAAGTCGAACGTGAAAAGCTCGCCCAGCGCGTAGAAGCAGTCAATCCGGATCAGGGCTCCGCAAAGAATGGAGGATGAGCCTATGAGGAATAGTGCGGTTGGGGGGAGTTGAAGTAAGGGTAGCGTAGATGCGGGGCAGACAAGCGTTGACACATGGGGAGTACTCGCTGGAAACAACGTAGAAAGGAAGAGAAGTGTCTCAAACGCCGCAAAGATCCAAAGCACCACTGAGTGGACCTAAGAGAAAGTTGGTAAGGCCCAAGTACGGACAAACATTTCGTACCCAGAATATGAAGGGCGCTATCTGAAGAACGACATGGGCTTCTGTGTGGTAGCGACCTTTTTTAGGCGTAGGGTTCGGACACGTCAGAGCCGTTTGATGAAGGATAGCTTGGATGATGGTAAATGAAGCCCGAATGAAAGACATGGCAAGACGGCAGTCAGATAGGCCTCATCTCGTGCACTATATATCCTTCAACATCAGTGGTGCGAGGCAGATGCAAAAGATCACTGAGAGCTTCGCGAGTAAAAGAATCCCCTCCGGGGCTCGCAATACCTCAAAAGAACGGTCATCTCATCAGCTTCTAGTGGTCGAAGGACCGCGGCAAGCTAGTCAAGAATGCGGGAAGAGTTCGCGGTAAGAAGTCGAGTCGAGTTGCCCTTCAGAGGTAAGACGCTGCTATAAGCCAAATAACTAACCAGTTGACGTCAGAAGACCAAAGACCGCAACACGTGAGAATCCTTCTCCTAATGATGTCCGTGAAGAGACGCGATGTGGCTGTATTGTAATACCCGAGGGGTCAGACCGAGGTTCAGAAGAAAGAGGAATCAGTCTCACCAGGTTCTATCACATAAAATTACATTAGAGTCTTTACTCAGCTTATATAAAGCATCAATCTCAAATTCAAATGTCTTCCGCAGCGAACCAGACTCACCGTGGACTTCTTCAAGAATATCCAACAGCCCAGATAATCCCATCATCCATCAACAAGTACACTACCCCCAGGCTCTCATCAATCTCGATACTGCCCCTCCTATTCCCGTGCCAACTACCCATTCCCCGTCCCTCGTTCAGCCGATCTACAAGATTTATCTCCAGGGGTAGATGAAGATCA
The DNA here is from genome assembly GCA_028551335.1 of Armillaria sp. CMW 4456. Lineage (NCBI taxonomy): Eukaryota > Fungi > Basidiomycota > Agaricomycetes > Agaricales > Physalacriaceae > Armillaria > Armillaria sp. CMW 4456. The sequence continues at coordinate 145,499 of JANDKJ010000303.1, forward strand.
TGCATTGAGCAATTCGTATTCCCTGCAAGCTTCAAAAGCTTAACACGGTCCCCCGCTATTCCGTCCATGTAATGAACCAACACGTGTCTGCCCGACGCAGCAGGAATGGCCTGCATCATCTCGCATCTAGGGAACGAGAACTCAAACTCCGTTCGGTCGTGCTCTGGTGACTGGAAGGAATATCGAACACGGTCACCGGGAAGGACGGAGGTATGCGAGACAGACCGCCCCGTCGAAGGGCAGTTATGTATGTTTGATGTAAACTGCGGTAGAGGGGGTTGTGCTATTGGTGGCCCTAGAAATATCTCACTAGCTGACAAGTCGAGTGACAGTGCATACTGATGGACGGTATACGTGCTTCGAGCATGCTTGATGACGTTTAGTATGTTTCCAGAAATGTAACCGTCAAGGTGCGTTTTAATGGACGGTTCGGGTAATGATGCTTCGGGGACGGCGTTGAGGATGAGTTTACCCTCAGCAGCAGTCTGAATATTCTTGATTCCAAAGCCTGCCCGAAGCTTTTGTGTATGCCACGACAGCGCGACTAAGTATCGCTCACTGACAGCAAGCGTGATGTAGGAATAGGGGAAGGAACGCCCTAGGTCTATTTCCGTGCGGAAAGTCTGTTCGAACTTGACTGAACTTCGGTCAGTGTAATCCACGCAGATTCCTGTAGCATAAGCAGTTCTGTTTCGTTATCAGTTACCGCAAAACGGGAAATTCGAAGGAGAAAACCCACAACATGCTGTCATACGAAGACACATATGCCAACACCATTCGGCCCGGTGCACTGTAGGAGGGATACGATACCGAGTGTAGTCTCCCCACGTCTCTCATTACGCCTACGCAGCTCCCGATCCTCGTATCCCAGCAACCAATGACTTCTCTTGCAGCAGAACCTGTTACCGCAAGGTGTGTTCCAGGGATGACGGCGAAAAAACACTCGTCTGTGCTCGCCACTTTGTAGTGACTCATTTCCGTTCGCCTCCAGTACCGCGCTTTAGGACTGGGTAACGACCAGTTCTTCCATAGAAAGATGACGCGATACGCGATCTGCCTGAGAGCGCTGCAAGTGAGCAAGGACAGATCTTCCAGAGGGGGGCATGATATGGGCGATATCTTGCGCGTCGCTTGAAGTACATGACCCCATAGTTCCCGGGAGTTGAAGAGCCCGGAGGCAGACTACAAAGGACCTCATGAGCAGACCGACATTTATAATACAATGACAACCTACATGAAGCAATGGCAACGCCTCACGCAGATCCATATGCCATAGTATCTCGAAATGAATGTCTGCAGGGAGCTCCAAGAAAGACAGCACTGGTGCTGCCACCATAACTATGCGACGTGGCAGAGATAGGTTCCGAGTCCTTTGACTCGGTCTTTGGTAGCTTGATGAAAGGTGTTGGAGCCAGAAATAACCACGCTATCGATGGTTGTCGCACGGTCAAATTGGAAAAACGTAAGACGCGACTTCCTTCTTCCGGCATACCATGACATTCAGACGCATGGCGCTACTGTGCACAGGCACTGATGCGGCTGTGTTGTCCATTGCAGCTGTCAGAATTCCGTGTTATAATGAGGGACATACACATGTGTTTGTATCCCTTGTAACAATCCTTCACGACCTACACAAAGAGCAACTTCCGGTGCTCGTAGAGGAGCTGCTATATGCTGCAAGTATAGATCAGTCGGCCAGCGGGGATCATATTTCACTTCGCGCACCATTTGCACCATGCACGTTCCAGACGACTCCATCAGACATCCAGAATACCTGATACCAATATTAGCCGCGCTTATCGACCCATCAATGGAGCTGATAACCTGATATATAAGTACAGTTTGACCCATCGAGCGAGTCGGCGAGAAGCGTCAGCGGTACGGCGTAGATGGCACGCCACTTCAGAAGACAGAACTGGGAACCTTGCTGAAAATATCGATAACGGAGACAATTGGAGCTTTACCATTAATAATTGCTTCTGTCCGACGCCGGCACTGTTGTCTTCGATGCTCGACCAGGAAATGTTTCTCGAGATACTTGAGTGATATCTAGCAAATTCTACGATACGAGAAAAGGGAAAAGAAAGAATAAGGTGGAAGACGAGTCAAGCCTGTCGTGGTCAAAAGCAAACCAGTAAATGCGCTATTGCGGCTTCACAGGCTACCGGTCCGAACCTTCCGTGGTCATAGAGTTTTCCGGATTCGGAGGGGTTCACCCTCACCTGACCATTCCCCTTGAGGCAGTATCGCAGCGCTCATTACTCTTCTGGGTGCGGTGCGTTACTTGTTAGACCTACGAAGCAGCTGAAGAGCGCCAACGAACAATCGACTGTGGTACCTTTCATAGATCCTACTGCAGCATCTCAGGATTCTGTCGCCATAATTTTACAAAAGGTTACGCCAAAGGAACAGCTCGAAAATATGTACAAGCATCCGTGGCGAAGGACTTCGTTGTGGATCATCTTGTATTTACCTCGGAAATATCATATCAGCAATGGTAAGAGCTATGCTACAGAATAGTCACGCCTTTCCCTGCCTCACATCGCCTTCGATCGCGCTGCACAATGAGTCCAGATATTTGGTTAAAAATAAAGGACAACGAGCTCATTGGCAGTTATAGAAGGATGGAAAAAATGGTTACTGTACACCAAAGCTAGACTTTGTCAGAAGATGTCAAATATCCTGGGTAGTGCGCTACTGCTTGATCCAAATGAGGATCGAGGTGACAACGCCGGGGGTGTTATAGACCCTAGTAATCATCTTGTAAAACATGTTTCCAACCTGATAGACATCCAGTTTGAAAAGATCCAACGGCCCGTTGGAGCCCGTCGGCTGTCGCCCACTCAGGAACTGAGCGGTCCTGAACGACCTAACTGGATGCTAGACGAGAGTATACTTGCTTACGAGAACCAAGAGTTCAGAACCGATGAAATAATAATCTATAGAAAAGGCCGAAATACGTGGTTTGAAGTCAAGACTTCATATCGGTCCAAGGGACCCTAGATGATACTCTTTTAGCATCAGACGTGATGACGGAAGTATGAAGGGGAATGCCCCCATGAGAAATGATATGTTCATGCATGAACGTCAGGCTTAAGATATGGCTTAGCGAGATGTAGTTCTGCCAATAAGCAACAAACTCATTCTTCGTCCGTGGGTTAACAGGCTAATATGCGAGCGTAATTGGAATAATTATCCGGACATCCGGACGGACACAGCTATAAAAATAGCAGGCCTCATCAATAAGAATAGAATGATCAAATAAATTCTCACAATCTTATATAGCTTAAATCCCTCGACAACACTGTCTCGGACGTTCACCAATCGTGTCCAACTTATATACTGCAAACAAGTATTCACTTCACTACCACCATGTCTCTCGAAACCACCGGCACAGTAGACTTTAAGGTTGGCTCCCACATCAACAAGACGTGGTACAAGATAGTCGGCGACCTCAACTGCGGCAAGGTTCCTCTCGTTACTCTCCACGGTGGGCCAGGATTCACTCATGAATAGTATGTATTGCACCATCGTTACATCGAATGCGTGTCTGACCATTCTGTAGCATGCTGTAGAGTTTCTCCACGGTGTTTCTGGCCCAGATCTGACAATCTGTTTAGCGTTCACAAGGAAATCGCAGAGACGACTGGGTTGGCATATATTGTGACTCTCAGTCTGTATGCGCTGACTATATGCGCGTAGGATACCTGTTGTATTCTATGACCAGCTAGGCAATGGCCACTCAACACACATCCCTGATGCCCCAAAGGATTTCTGGACGCCCGAGTTGTTCATGGACGAGCTCGAAAACCTTCTCGCTAAACTAGGAATCGCCGACCGCTTTGATCTCCTAGGTCAATCATGGGGAGGTACGCACAATTTGACGTTGGCACTCATTGCTTGTTCAATTACCCGTGCAGGTATGCTTGCAGGCCAATATGCCGCCTCTCACTTGCCACAAGGCCTTCGTCGCCTGATTATTCTCAACGCTCCTGCGTCGATAGAGCTCTACCAAGAAGGGATCGATTCACTGCTTGCCAAATTCCCTCCAGACTTCGTGGCCATGCTGAAGAAGCACGAGGAGGAGGGTACGACTGCATCGAAGGAGTACCAAGGCGGGACAATGATCTTTATGAAGAAGCATGTTTGCACCCTAGACGAGTGGCCTGCGGATGTCATAACATCTTTCACGGCGTACATGACACATCCAGCAGTGTACAGCGCCATGTGAGAAGGCTTTTTTCTAACCTGAGTTGTTCATCTGACCAGTGACGGTTAGGCAAGGGCCATCCGAATTCCGAGTCACCGGTAACCTGAAGACATGGTCAATCGTAGATATACTGCACAAGATCACGTATCCGACGCTATACGTCAGTAGTCCTCAAGACGAAGTACAGGAAGTAGCCGTCACGCCATGGATCTCGAGAGTTCCAAGAATTGAGCGGGTCGAGCTGGCGAACAGTTCGCATCTGGGAATGTACGAGGAGAAAGACCGGTATGAGCCCCTTCAAAGATTTCAGCATACAAGAACTAAAACAAGAATGATAGATACTTGGAGATACTTAAAAGATTTCTGGAAGCTTCTTAGTTCAATCCACTAATAGCTGTCGCTTGCTGAATCGCCAATAAGAAATTGTGGGCACAGGGCATGTCGTAATACATATAGATATTCTGAGGTTGTAACAAGTCACGAGTGCGGTAAAGATGTGGGTGAGCAAAGAACATAAAGTATTCAGCCTATACACGCGTGAAGGAGTCAGTTGGGTGTAAGAGAGTCCTTTTCGGGATGGATGGCGCGATTTCTTTGGTGAATTTGATAGAGTTGGTCTTTCTGGTAATCTCGGAATTGCATAGCTAGATGCCAGGCGTGCATGAGCACCTCGCTCGAGCTCCGAGGTCGGAATCTGTCGTGCTCTTGGGCTGGAGAGGTCATCAGATTTTCTATCGTGATTTTGCATCCAAGTTGGGTCTCCTTTCCTCTCTCTTAGACTCTCCGAATTATCTTTGAAATTATAACTCCCGTGCCTGATATCAGACGCCTCCGTTTCCGGACAATGTCCACCCACCTCGCATACACTGACTGCTACGAGGTTCATCGCGCTCTTGCACCAAAAACAACGAAAGTGAATAGAGCAGATAGCTATATACACTTCGGATTGGACGGGGAGGATGTACAGGCACTCGCTTGGAGCAAGTCGTCTTCATTGTGACAGTGAGCTCCGTGGCGGATGATGAACGCGTGAAGGAGGCGAGGGCACGTCTGCTGAGGCCGAACGTCATGGTATGCTTCGAAGGCGAGTGTTCAGAGTGGATTCGGGCGTCTGTATAGACTACAAGTGTAGAGCCCTCGCAAGGAAGAAGAGAATGCTATGAGCCGTGGGCTACAGCGCGTCGAACAGTGTGGTCCATCATTGAATATCGAACTTGAGAATCGGCCGACTCGCCTTTTTGGTAGTGGCTAGGTGTCTCATCATCATAATGTGTACGCGAGCCATCGTGAATGTCTAGCGGAGGGTCGAACGATAGCTGTTGCGTTAAGACACGTCGACGTGCATGTTGGTATCTATTTGTATTTTGTTATCTCGTGGTGATGACTAAGATGTCCACCTGTGCATTTTGCCGGAACTCGACGTTCGTGCATCCTATGAGATACTGATCCTCCCTTTATCTTGTGCTTACAAGGTTGCTTTCTCTTCCCTTCAGTAGACAAGTTAGCTGTGGATGGTATAAAGGGAGCTGAGGTGAATCACTTTTCTATCAGACGATAGCAACTCAGACTTAGGGAGGATGGGAGACGTTAGACTCGACGTCAGCGGATTTTGACTTAATCGAAGGATTGCCACTAGGTGAGGACAACGGAAAGTGGGCGACAGCCAAATACTGAAATGACCCTCTGAAGAGTTGGGAGTTAAACGCCATATGCTGTCATTCTTGCGTTATCCTTCCTTGATTAATTGGCGCATTTAGAAACGTGCCGTGTGCTTAGGGCAGGTGAGATTGGTTGAATTAGCAGCCAGATTATTGAATTAGGGCCGTTTTTCCGGAGAACGTGAGCTGTAAAGATATCTTAACACCAAAAGGAAAAAAGGTGAAACAGCTGAAGCTACCGCTGGCCCGCAGTTTCATTGCTGTGGATGTGCCCTT
>JANDKJ010000304.1:0-95914 GCA_028551335.1 Armillaria sp. CMW 4456
GGGGCCATCATCGATTCCCATCGTGGGCTGACTTCCAACGGGCCCTCATCGCTCACTTTGAGGACCCCGCCGTTAAAGAAAAGCACCACGCGGCCATGCTAAAGTTAAAATGGCAGGTCGGGAAGGAAACGGCAAGCGAGTACTTCCAGAAGCTCGAGAACCTGGCCGTTAAGGCCGGGCTTCGCGAGGCCACCGGCGAACGAGACCAATTGACAATGGCCCTGAAAGCCGGCGTACCTGAAGGGATGGTGAACCGAATTTCAGACATCGGCATACTAGTACCGAACGGCTATTACGAGTGGAAACTCCGCATCAAGAGCAACGACGAACACCGACAGCGTAACAAGGTCGTTAACAGCATGGTACATCCGGAGCGACAGACGACTACGACCACCCATCCCACGAGGTCGCCCCCGTCTACGAGCCCAATGGCACCGACTACGATACCCTCCGGCGATAGGAGGACCGGGACAGGGACGACTTATGGCGGGCAAGGGCGTCCCATGGACGTGGACCGACTCCGCGCCCGCACCGAAGGAAGATGTTATAATTGCCACGAAAAGGGGCATATCGCACGGAACTGCCCGACTAGGCCCCAGAAGGAAATCGGTCGGCGGGTTAGGACTCGCGCCCAGGTACGCGAAATCATCAGCCGCCTTGAGGATGAATATAGCACGGCGCCAGAAGACTTGGCATCTGCACCAGAGATCGAGGAAGTAAAAGGATAGGCCGGCGTGCGAACGACTCCGCACGACCGGCCCGAAACGAATATAATAGTGTGTCATCGAAATCCTGTATTAGTACTTATACACCGCATGTAGGATCCGAGAACCCGAATACACCTATGATCACAGAAAAAGAGTCGAATCGCAGGCAGCCGAAGGACCGGCAGGGACGGAAGCACACGGCCGTTCCTGTAACCGCATCAGCCGAACCTGCCGAAGGCCTTAGGCTACCCGCCGAGGGCGCGGCCGAGGTGACCCCGACCTCGGCAGAAGAGTTAGCAGGGGAGCCCTCACCATTGGTCGCAAGCGTCCCAGCGAGCAAGGAGAAGACCGCTATCCCAACTAGCGACGGGGGCCGAACAGGGGCCTGCACGCCCCATACGACGAACAAAGTATCCATCCCCAACCCTTCCTTCCCGTACCATTTCCAGGACGGGCAATGGACGATGCATCCCTGGGACTCGGCGACGGGCACTATTATCGGGCTCACTACCGATGAGCAACCCCCCGAGCCAACACCGACCACCGAGTACCCTCACGACCCCAAGGAGTGGCTTAAACCCTGGGGCACCGAATGGGTCTGGCGCTCCCTATTCGCAGTCATACCCGCTGCGATCGGCACCTTGAGGTGCTGGGTGCACAAGGACCGCCAACGGGAGGTCACCGACGACCTCATTCGGCACCTCCGAGCCGCTCAGCGGTCGAAGGCCCTCGAATGGCTCGAAGAACTCAAGCAACCTCGACGTTTCGTCCACGCCGCCCAAGTACGAGGGAAGGACCTACTAGTGCCAATTCAACTAGAGACATTGGAGAGAAGAAAGACCATCGACACGGTCGCTCTGGTCGACAGCGGGTGCACCGGAAGCTCCATCAATCGCGCCTTCGTCAAAAAACACAACCTAGCCACGCGAGCGACAGCCCACCCTATACCGGTGTTTAACGCTGACGGCACCAGAAACCAGGCAGGAGAAATCAATGCGTTTGTCGAAGTTCGCCTTCGGATCGGCGACCACGACGAGCGCATAGACCTCGCGGTCACGGACCTAGGAGACAAGGACGTCTTCCTGGGCCACGACTGGCTCGTCCGACACAACCCCCTTGTCAACTGGGGCACGGGCAAGATCACCTTCGCCCGCTGCCAGTGTCGACGGAACCCACTTACACCCCCTGATGCTGATGAGACAGATAGATGGGATGAGGAATTAGAGGAGGGAGACACGATCCTCGCGATCGACATGACTGAAGAAATAAGGCTGCGAGCGCATGTCGCAAACGACCTCGCCGCCTTGGACTACGCGACCCGCCCTGAGCGGACCTTCGAGGAAATGGTCCCCGAATGGTGTTGGGACTTTAGAGATCTATTCAACAAAGAGAGCTTCGATGAATTACCCACGCGAAAGCCCTGGGATCACGCAATCGAGTTGATCCCGAACGCTAAAGCCACCCTAGACTGTAAAGTCTACCCCCTCAGCCCGCGAGAACAGGAGGAGCTGGACCGCTTCCTCGACGAGAACCTGGCCACCGGCAGGGTGCGAGCCAGCAAATCACCCATGGCTTCCCCCTTCTTCTTCGTCAAGAAGAAGGACGGGAAACTGCGACCAGTGCAGGACTACCGGAAGCTCAACGAGATGACGATCAAAAATCGCTACCCGCTGCCGCTCATCTCGGAGCTGATGGACAAGCTAAAAGGGTCCCGCTATTTCACGAAGTTAGACGTCCGATGGGGATACAACAACGTGCGCATAAAAGAGGGAGATGAGTGGAAGGCGGCGTTCCATACCAATCGAGGGCTCTTCGAGCCTACCGTAATGTTCTTTGGATTGACGAACTCTCCCGCCACCTTCCAATGGATGATGAACGACATCTTCCGTGACTTGATAGCCACCGGCAAGGTAACCATCTACCTTGACGACATTCTCATTATGTCCCGCGACCGAGCAGAACATCGCCGCTTAGTACGAGAAGTGCTAAAAACCCTACGGAAACACCACCTGTACCTTAAGGCGGAGAAGTGCGAGTTCGAAACGCTCGAGACGGAGTACCTAGGGGTCATCATCAGCGAAGGAGCCATCCGCATGGACGCAGTAAAGACGAAGGGGATTACTGAATGGCCGGTGCCCAAAAAAAGAAGGAACTGCAATCGTTCCTAGGGTTCACGAACTTCTACCGGCGATTCATTCGAGACTATAGCAAAATCGTCCGGCCAATGACGAAACTAACAGGAAAGGAGCCCTGGGTATGGGGGACAGCGCAGCAGCAGGCATTCGAGGAGTTAAAGCTCAAACTGTCGGAAGACGTAGTCCTTGCCATACCGACAGACGACGGGAAGTTTAGAATCGAGGCAGACTCCAGCGAAGGAGCAATCGGTGCGGTATTATCGCAGCAGCAAGGCACCGCATGGAGACCAGTAGCGTTCCTCTCAAAGGCCCTTACGGTGACCGAGCGGAACTACGAGATATACGACAAAGAACTACTGGCCATTATGCACGCCCTTGGCGAATGGAGGCACTACCTCATGGGGGCAGCCCAGACGTTCAAGATCTGGTCCGACCACCAGAATCTCCAATATTTCCGCCAACCGCAAAAGTTAAACCGACGACAGGCCCGATGGGTCACGGAGCTAGCCGAATATCATTTCACCCTGCACCATAAGCCCGGGGCCGCCAACCGCAAGGCCGACCTGCTAAGTCGAAGAGCCGACCACGACCAGGGTGGCAACGACAATCGAGAAACCGTTGTACTTCCAGACAGATACTTCGTGACGCCCGCACACATCCGGGCCCTACAAATGCCAACGAGAGGGGAAGTAGAAGAAAGGATTGAGGAGGCGACAAAAGACTCAGCCCACTGGGATAAAGGAGTTGCAGACTCACTCAGTCACGCTCGGGGGATCGAGCAGCGAGGAGGACTGCTTTTCTACGACGGCAGGATATATGTTCCCCCCGAAGCCGCGCTTCGAGGCGACATAATCTCCTACAGCCACGACCACATCACTGCCAGACACCCCGGAGTCGCCAAAACCAAAGAGCTAGTACAGCGCGACTACTGGTGGCCACACCTGGGAAGGGACGTCGAGAGATACGTCAAAGGGTGTGAGGCCTGCCAAAGGACCAAAACCATAACGCGCCCAAAGCCGGCCCCGCTACACCCGAACGAAATTCCGACCGAGCCATGGACCCACATTTCGGTCGACATGATGACGGGACTCCCCCAATCACATGGGAACGACGCCATTTTACTTATCGTCGATCGCTTCTCTAAGCAAATCATCCCAGTCGCGTGCGACACCGAACTATCATCGCAAGGATGGGCCAGGATCCTGCGAGACTACGTATACGCACAACATGGCATGCCCTTGAAAGTCATAAGTGACCGTGGACCTCAATTCGTCTCAAAATTCCTTAAAGAATTGTACCGACTTCTCGACATCAAAGGAAACCCTTCCACCGCGTACCATCCCCAGACCGACGGCCAAATGGAGCGTGCGAACCAAGAAGTCGAAAAGTATCTTCGACTCTTCATCAACCACCGACAAAACGACTGGGCCGATTGGCTACCGCTCGCCGCCTTCCAACATAACAATCGGGTGCATTCAGCGACTGGCAAGAGCCCATTCTTCGTCAACTACAGACGTCATCCACGAATAGTCGCTGACAGCGCCCCCCGAGGGAACCGAGTGCCCGGAGCCGCAGGGTTTGCCACCGAGATGAAGAAAATTCACGACGAGACGAAGTCCGCACTGGAGAAGGCGGCGCAACAAATGAAGACCACCTACGACCGACACACCCAACCATCCATTCGCTATAAGGTCGGCGACAAGGTGTGGCTAGATGCAACAAACCTACACCTACCGCGACCCAAAAAGAAACTCGACGACAAACGTGTTGGACCCTTCCCGATCCTTGCCACCGTAGGGGCTTCGGCATACAAACTCAAACTGCCTGTCACTTGGCGAATCCACCCAATCTTCAACGAGTCGTTACTCACACCATACATTTCCCCTATATTTCCATCCCAAGTAACTACGACCGCACCACCACCAGATATCATCAACGACGAGGAGGAATACGAGGTAGAAGCCATCGTCGACAGCAGAGAGAGACGAGTACGAGGAAAGAAGAACCAACCATCGAGACTAGTAACAGACTATCTAGTCAAGTGGAAAGGCTACTCTAACGAGGAGAACCAATGGGTGCGAAAGGACCTACTCAAACACGCAACCGACGCAATAGCGGATTTCCTAAAATCGCAACAACGTCGGGTTACGCAAGCAGTCGGGACGACTGCCTTAACAGGGGGGTAATGTTACGATTTTAACCCCTAATCGCGTCACGAGACAGCCCCTATTCATACCCTAACCCCAAGTTCACCACTTAGCCGCTCATTCCGCGCTTCGCTCCTTTCGCTCGCCTAACCCCGTCGACTCCCTCCATATCGCTTCGCTATCTTCGCCTGGTTTGGGGTTCTCCTTCATAGTACCATTACGATTCGTCCAGCTGACATTCCAGACCCTTCTCGCTGGCCAAACACCGGCGCCTAAACACTGTACAACAGTAGTATACGATTTGTGTATTTAAGTAGCGCAGCTCTTGCTGGTATAACCCCAGCCTCGAGCTAAGTTAAATCTATACCAACTTACTCGGAACTCACTCCTCTCTCAATAAGTCGAACGGCTAAAGCCTTAGTCTTGACTTCACGCTAACAGGTTGACACACCGGTGTTACTCGAACGCGAAGTAGCCGGTTGTTTGTCATTGTTAGAGTCACGTGAAGGTTGGGTCTAACAGAAGTTGTGCTGCAAAGAATACATGCTAATCTGTGTCAGACATTTTTAAATGTTTGATTCTTAATGAGTAAATGGCATGTACATAGGAAAAGCATGGCTTTGCAAAATCCAGTTGGTCAGATGGGTGGATATATATGGGTATGGGTACAGACATTGGATATCTATGATCTGAGAGATACCTGTTGTAAGCTGTATACCTATCTGACCTGTAGATACATAAGACTGTAATTTTACAGATATGTGAAGTACTAATATAATATAAACATGAAATAAACTCACTCTTAGATGTTCAAGGAGATGAAACAGCTGAGGAGGGAGACTATATACAATTGTCCATAATAACAATGAAAAAGTAAGACATGATATCATAGCAATGGACATACCATCTAAGTTTTCCCATTATGACTCACAGGTTGGCAGGTATGAGTATGGGTATGGCTTAGAATACCTATAGGTTACCTATGCTATTTGCTATATATATATCAAGGCAGATATTAAATGCCTTTGTATTATTGAATATGTCAAAGAGGCCAGATTCATTAGATTGAGCATAAAAATATTGTGTAAACCCCTAGATATAGACTGTTACACTGTCCCTTCACTATGGAACTTGATTTATAGATAATTGAAACATGTCATTGATAGGTTAAGCAGATAGATATGTATAGGTACAGAGTTAAGCTATCTATGGTTTGAGATACTGATGTTAATCATGTCTACTAAGAACAGGCAGATATATTAATAATATGGATTCATTTGTACTTAACTGATGAGTAAAAGGTAGATTACCAGCACAATTTGGTAAATGTACTTAGATAGAATTGCATACTGAGTGGAGTAATGAGCCGGGTTTGGGGTGGGCCCCAACAAGCTGAAGTTCCATGCCGCAGTCAAGATTGTGGAGGGCCCAAGCGTGCGAGGGGTCTCCACAATCATGATGAAGGCATGGGACAGAAGCTTGTCTATATATTAAAACACATAGGTGTTTGGCTTTGTTAGTTTCTAAGGGAATGTTAGTCAGCTCATTACAAAGATATTTACTTAAGCATGACAAAGCAGCTGGAGCGCTCCTTTAGGCATTTAATTCCCGCATTTTCATTGGGTGCCTCAATACTTATATAAGCTGATGGTGGCTTATTTGGGAAGCCTCACCACTTAGGAAGGTAGTTCCCACAGTTTGCTTTTCAACCACTTTTTATTCCTCAACAGCCATTGAACCATTTTTACTGCTTCTTTTATTTTTTGCCATATACAATAAGACTATATTTGATATTTTTTACATGATTACAGATCAAAATCTCTGAACTATGCAGATAATAAATTGAAATTCATGCAGAATTAAGGATTTGACATTAAGAGATATTTTGCTGCTGTCTTTAGCACTCTTTTAGTACACTATTTATGTAATAGGTTAAGGCAACAGAGAACAACTCATTACTTAATTTGATAAATCTAATCTTGAAGGAGTATTGCTATTTTAATAATGAACAAAGAATATATATAAGTATCTACAAGCAATGCAAGTAATATGAATAAAGTAGTAATGAGAGATGACATACTATTGATGTAGAATAAATGGTAACAACTGAGTCAGTGCAATATAGACAAAATGACTGTAGATTGACAGTACTACTGTACCTATTGACAAAGAATAAATGGTAAGAACTAAGAGTAATTGTAAGTGATGGGACAGTAAATTGAATAGTAAGATACATATCTCAGTTGGTGCAATGTAGACAAAATGATTAATGTATTTGCTCCAAATAAAAAATATGTGCTACCTTTAATGCATTCAATAGTTATAGAGATATGATTGAGAATATAAGGGGTATGTATATAAAGAAAAGTAAAAGTAGATACTAATTAAACAGTTGGTAAAAGACTAAGACATATGGATATCAAATGGATATTCTCCAATATGTATCTCAGTCAGGCACAGTGTATGTGTAATGACTGAGATATGCAAGTGTCTATAGTTTCTACTTATAAGGGATCTATGAGGTAGGAGAAAGACAGAGAAAATAGATAGTGATGGTATATGAAATAATAAGAGAGTAAATTCAGATGCAATATCATATAACATATGGATAACCTCCAATATTTAATACTTTGTTCATCTGACAGCCATGGTGTTGGATCTAATAGGTTTGCAAAAGTAACCTGTTTTTCATTTCTTTTATTAGATAATTCTCAAAAATATTAAGGCTTTTAGAGATTGCATAGATACTTTTGCATTCTTGATTAATCAGAATTGAGTCAAAATCAGTAATCTTAAAAGAAGGGATATATACTGTGCATTTATAAATAGTGTATCACTGAAAGACATTAGATAGTAGAGCTTTTGTTCTGGTATTTTGGAATATCTGTGTATGCCATTTTCATTTTTTGTGCATCTGGAATGTCAGAAAGAAGTTGTGCTGCAATGTTTTTAAGAGAATACATGCTAATCTGTGTAATTTTTAAATGTTTGATTTTTGGTAAGTAAATAGCATGTATATAGAAAACAGCATGGCTTTGCAAAACCTGGTGGGTCAGATGGGTGGGTATATATGGGTACAGGCATTGGGTATCTATGACCTGAGAGATACCTGTTGTAAGCTGTATACCTATCTAACTGACCTGTAGATACATAAGACTGTAATTTTACAGATATGTTAAGTACTAATATAATATAAACATGAAATAAACTCACTCTTAGATGTTCAAGGAGATGAAACAGCTGAGGAGGGAGACTATATACAATTGTCCATAATAACAATGAAAAAGTAAGACATGATATCATAGCAATGGACATACCATCTAAGTTTTCCCATTATGACTCCCAGGTTGGCAGGTATGAGTATGGGTATGGCTTAGAATACCTATAGGTTACCTATGCTATTTGCTATATATATATCAAGGCAGATATTAAATGCCTTTGTATTATTGAATATGTCAAAGAGGCCAGATTCATTAGATTGAGCATAAAAATATTGCGTAAACCCCTAGATATAGACTGTTACACTGTCCCTTCACTATGGAACTTGATTTATAGATAATTGAAACATGTCATTGATAGGTTAAGCAGATAGATATGTATAGGTACAGAGTTAAGCTATCTATGGTTTGAGATACTGATGTTAATCATGTCTACTAAGAACATGCAGATATATTAATAATATGGATTCATTTGTACTTAACTGATGAATAAAAGGTACGTTACTGGTGCAATTTGGTAAATGTACTTAGATAGAATTGTCTACACAATGGAGTAATGAGCCGGGTTTGGGGCGGGCCCCAACAAGCTGAAGTTCCATGCCGCAGTCAAGATTGTGAAAGGCCCGAGCGTGCGAGGGGCTTTCACAATCTTGACGAAGGCATGGGACAGAAGCTTGTTAATAAGAGAACGGAGCGCCTCGTAGGTATCTTTCCGGTGCTGTCACCGGCGTGAAAGTTTGCGAATTGCTGTATGTGCCGCAGTCGCACTCCGTATGACACACGGCCAGATGAAGTCGGGGATTGCATCAAGCTCTGTCCTCATCTCAGATCCCCAAGACGTACCTCGATACTATTATTGTGGATCCATTTTTGACTAGAAAAAAAATACGTCATTCATAGAAGCGCGTCGATAAAGATATAAATTACTGGAGGTACGGTCTTCGGGGTAATGCGCAAGAACATACCTTGTGAGTTATGGTGGTCACCAGGACGCAGTTGTGTCCGAGGCATCGTACATATTCCTTGCGGGAAGGTTCTTGGTGACAATGTAATCTAAGTGATTTACCCATTCCTGGTGCAACTCAATGTTCGGACTCTTTAGTAGTGATTAAAATAGGTTATAGGTTCCAGAATTTCCACCAGGAAATGACACCAAAAGATTGGTCTAGTAGTCATATTAATACGAGCGATACTGTTATCGAGATGGCTATCACTCTAATCAGTACTTTACCAGACTAACTGCCTCTCCTTGGGGATTCAAGGACATGGCGCTATTGAGAAGCTCACGGCTTCATTGTGGAGTATCATGGGACACACAAGCAAGTACTATGAGTTCTTGACAAACTTCTTCCACTGGTTCTACATATTCGATTCTCCCATGACGGTCTCAAGTCTCCCCATCCTTCTACTCTTAGATCCCGAGGCTGTTACCATTGACTTTTTGAGTTGAATGATAATGATCCGGCCGGTGCCGACCGCTTCCATGCATTTTCTCTTCGTACCGTCATGCGCGCTTCTGCCTTCACATTTGACTCGTTTGAAGCACGTTTCAGGCGACCCAGAGCGCCGAGCACAGACTAGACACTAGATGAGCAAACTCAGGCGCTGGCATGAATCACACGATTCAATGTACTGACTCAGCAAACCCAAATTTGGAGCTCGTCTGCGAAGTATCATATCATTGTTTTTTTTGATCCAATCATCAGTGTAAGTGCATGCGCCTCATACCACCCTTCGACTTATGTAGTTTTCTCGGTTCCGCGTAGACATAATCACTGTTATCGGCCTGATGAAGTGATACAGATCCTAGATTGGATATCAGCCACAAAACATATTGAAAACGAGTCATTCGCGGAATTGGGACTCAAAAACCTATCTTGCCCGTGATATGACTCGTGGGGGAGCCTCATGGCGGCTAGATTGGTATACATTGACGTATTGGTGGCGTCTCTCACAATACTATATTAGAGCGGCTGAGAGAGATGGAGTCAAATTTCCTCCCCGATCCTTCTTCCTCCGAGCTCACCATGGACCCCATGGACCCCATGAGTATGTACTCAGCTTCCCCTTCGAGGGACTACGCCCAGGCGGGTATGAACGTGTCATCTGGTCCATCCTGGGTCAACCATTTCATAGGATTTTCAACGCTCTTCGGTCTGGGAGCACTGTTCACCACACATTCGTACATGTGGGATAGCTTCAGGTTGTTGGTAATAGGGTCTATCATCGAAACGGGGCGCAGACTATGCCAGTGGCTTATGGAGCGTGTTCGGTTTCGTGAGTCCTTCATTTCGCAAACCATTAAAGCTGACCTTAACATGTTTCAGAATATTCCATTACGGCCAGGTTTGACCAAGGGGATCCTTCCTACGAGTGGATAGTTCATTTCTTGGTACGACACATATTCTCTTTATGTCGAGAGCTTGAAAACGGGTCTCCTACAAACGTTTATGTTTGACTGGTTCGATGTTAAGTCGAAGTTTCGATAACAACACATTTTTCTTTCATTGATGAATGATCAACTGAAATAATTCTGATTATGCATCCATTAGACACAGGAAAAAGTTTGGAAGCGATCTCGAGATTTCCGTGTAACTGCCAAAAGCTCGAAGAGGGAGTGGTCGATAGAAACAGGGCCTGAAAGTGTACACGGAAATGCGGAATACGTGCCGGAATATGCCAAGCCTCAAATATTCCGTTGGGATGGTTATTGGTTGGAAATCAAGCGTACGGATGGTTTCTTTACTGGCAGCCGTGCAGCAAGTGGACCTCCCGGTGGTGGTGGTACGATCTACGTAACGTGAGTCTGGCTCTCTACCAACACGACGGTTTCCTGACACTTGCAGTGTGTATACAACGGACATGAGCATCCTCTCGAGACTTGTGGAAGAGGCACGACGAAGATATATTAATGTCAGTAAGCCTAATGTCATAGTCCATTCTACGGAAGCCGTGGTGGTAGTCATCATTTCCCCTGTCCTCATCATTCAGCACTAATCCCGCGTTCAGATGGGGCACAACTACGGGAGAGGTGATATGTGGGCTGACGTGAAACGGAAGCCTAAGCGGCCCCTGGAATCCATCATCCTGCGGGAGGGTATCTTGCAATCACTTATACAAGACGCGCGGGAGTTCATTGACTCGGAACAATGGTACAACAAAGCTGGAATCCCACACCGGATGGGCATCCTGCTTTACGGACCCCCGGGAACCGGCAAGAGTATGTGGCGCCGTTCGTAGATCTCTTAATATACCATTCTGACTGTGACCCAGGTTCGACAATCTACGCTTTGGTACGGCTGCCTGTCTATACTTGGCTAAAGACAGCCTTATCTTATCATCACCATTTCTTTAGGCAGGCGAATTGGGATTTGAAATATACTCCCTCTCATTAGCGTCAAACTAGTATGTGTTCCTTCCTTGAATGTATCTTTAGGGCTCCAGCATCTGACCGTGAACAACAGTGTGGATGATTCATTCCTTCAGCGCGCGGCATCAGCAGTACCCAAGCATTCGATATTTCTAATTGAGGATATCGATTGTGCCTTTCCGTCTCGCGAAGATCGAGAAGAAGACATTTTGCATAATCAATACATAGCTTACGACCCTTACTCTCAGCCGCCTCACCGTCGACGGTCCCTCGTTACGCTTTCCGGGTTACTGAACGTTATCGACGGCGTAGGTAGCGAGGAAGGCAAATTGTTTTTCGCTACGGTACGTCCTCCCTTACATAAACGATTATTGGTGATAGGCAACTAATGTTTGCTACAATATCACACAGACAAATTACGTTGACAGACTGGACGCTGCTCTCCTTCGGCCAGGGCGCATTGACAGGAAAGTTCCCTACAGCCTCGCGACTCGTGAGCAAGCGGAAGCTCTTTATGCGCGATTTTTCCCTGAGAGCCGCTTACCGGATCTGGGAATCACACTCGAGAAGGGTGCCTCCATCGAACAATACGCCAGGGACTTCGCGGATCAAATTCCCTCTGATGAATTCTCCACAGCTGAATTACAGGGGTACCTGCTTGCTCATAGGAAGCAACCTAGGCAGGCTGTTGTTGATGTTAGCGCTTGGATCGAGAAGGAAAGACGAGAACGGAGAGAGAAGCGAGAGAGGGAAGAAAAACGCTTAGAGAAGATGCGAGAGCAAGTCAAAAAGCGTTCTAGCATGTACACTCCTTTGCCAGTCGTGCCTGGGATGGCAGTGGCACCTGTGATAGACGGGGACTTTTGACGGCTTGATATCATAGAATATGTATTTATTTAGTCCCTAATGACACTGGCATATGTTCATACTGATGTCTGTTGAAAGATACGTTGAGTGAAGTAGTCACATAAATATACTCACTGAGATTGAAAGATCAGCGACATAAAGGTACAAGGTAGATATAATATGTCCGTGGTATTGAATGGTGATACATCAAGACAGCTGGCCGAGGTCCAGGCTGATGGTGAGCAACCTAGTGGAAGTGTTCGGCCATATCGCACCTTTCCTCTTCAGAAGACGGGAGGATGGGATCATTAATAGACTACGTGCATTATTACCGTGAGATATACTGATAATGATAGAGGCAGAATGCTGGAAAGTATGTAGAGCGAAAGTATGAGTGGGAAAAGGTATGTACATATACAAGTGAGCAACGTGATATAGCAAGAACGACAAGTGAAATCCAATGAAGCTGAATAGATTGTAATACTGATACATGTATGTAATTACTTGTAGATCAAATGTGCGTATATGTAAGTATGCGAATTTGTGAAGGAGTCCCAAAGGTATATCTAGGTCATGCAGGGGAATAAGTTTCATAGCATCATAAAAAAACTACTAATTAATAAAACACCGGCACCTCTAGACATTTCTTGCTTTAGCACCTTTTGGTACGCGCGCGAGCCAGTAGAAGAAGAGTGCACCGGCAATGTTCACGACGATATACACCCAGAAAATGCCGAAGTTGCGCCATCGGTGGTCGTACGACACGTTGATCTGGGTCAAGAAAGTATTTGTTGAAGTGACAGAGCAGTACTGACAGTTGGATGTCGCGTTGGGATTGGCAATGCTACCGCCGACGACATCCATGTAGTCCTTGAGGTACTGATAGCACGTAGTTCCATTCGTAGGATTGAATACCGAAACCTCGATGTCGGAGCATGTAGCTGGCGTGTTGGCTAGACCCGTTGACAGCAGTCCATCGACCAAATACGTGAACGGGGATACGCGGTACATGAAGATCCAGAAGTGGGGGAATTCATCTGGACCAGCGAGAACACTAAATAAAGATATGTCAATTAGGTCGCAATTCCGAATCTTACGAAGAGGCGCTTACCCGCAGAACACCAATGTTAGCGAGAATAGCATGTTGGCAAGGTTTCCTCCTGTCTCGGCTGTGTCAATGCCGGCGATGATCATGTCCGTAAACGTCGATGTGAACATGAGGAAGGACCAGACGTAGAGGAAGAACAAGGCGCCGCGTTCATGTGTCGTGTGCGTTTCATAGGTATTGGCGTACAACCCCACGGGGTAATAGTAGCAGAAGAAGATCAAGACACCCATCAGCGAGTTCCAGGGCAACTCGGCTGTAATATTCGCCAACATGAAAGCCTGCCATGAATAGGTCTTTGATGGACGTTCTCGGACCTCGTACAGCGACCTCTGTGTGACGAAATGGGGCATGATTTGATTCACCAGGTTACCGAAGATGGTCATCAACATGAAAATGGAGAACATCTGGTTTTGCAGGCCTTGAAGGGTGTTGTCGGCTTTGAAGAACGAGAAACCAATGAACAATGCCTATAAGATAAAACCATGAATAAGGATACCAGAAGAAAGTAGAAGACAATTCACCGTCAGAACCGAAAGGGCCGTTTTGGAATAGATATACGAAGGAGTGCGCCAGTATTGTTGGAAAACTCGGTAGGTGCAGATAAGATACTGAGACAGGAAAGGAGCGGCAAACTCGCGGGTAGCATTGACGTCGGTGACAGCCATGGGATCGAGAGGTTTAGCATTCTCGCGTTTACGCGCCAACTCTTCCTTGATGGCAACAAGTTCTGGGCTCTGGTTCCATGCCTCGACGAAATCACGAGTGGCGACAGCTCCAGGGGCAGCACCAATGACTTGAAGCATCCATTCAGCCGGGTTGGCATCAGGAGGACACCGCGGGGCACCATTGCGCTCAAAGTAGTCGATCATCGTCTGCGAATTCCGACCAATATCGCCATAGTAAACCGTCTGTCCACCGCGACCGAGGAACAAGAGTCGATCGAATTCCTGGAAAAGAAGTGCAGAGGGTTGGTGGATAGTACATAGGATGGCTTGTCCATTCTGCGCTAGTTTACGCAGAAGCGTGCAAATTGCCCACGCTGTTTGACTAGAATCGGAAGACATATCAACTCCATTCGTCGTTACTAGAGATTCGTGAATCGTACCTGTCAAGACCCGAAGTAGGTTCATCAAGGAAGAGTAGGAGCTCAGGCTTGGCAGCTAATTCCACACCGATGGTTAGACGTTTGCGCTGTTCGACGTTAAGACCTGATTATGCACAGTCAGTCGTAGAAGTAACAGAAGCAATTCACTCATACCTTCACCAGGAACACCGACGACAGCATCAGCATATTGTTCCATCTCCAACAGACGAATGACTTCTTCGACGTAAGCTACCTTCTCGGCATCCGAGATGTGCTTTGGTTGCCGTAACCTGGCGCTGAACTCAAGAGCCTCCCGAACAGTCGACGTTTGGAGATGCAAGTCCTACAAGACCGAGGTACGGTTAGTGACATCCTTACAAACGGATGAAAACGGATATCCACCTGTTGCTGAACATAGCCTGTCTTGCGTTGGAATGAACTATCCCGATGGTGACCATCAACCAACATTGAACCCGAAACAACCCCCATGGTAACACGACTTGCTAGTACGTCCAGCAAAGTTGTTTTGCCAGCACCAGAAGCACCCTAAATCATGGTTAAAATTAGCGTAATTCAGTTTGCACTGTGAATGAAACCTACCATGAGAGCAGTCAACGTACCCGGTTCTACCCAACCATTGACATGATCCAATAGTCGCCTCGGCTCACCCTTGATTTTAATATCATAACAGACATCCTCCCAATGGAAGATAGCGGTCTGCTTCTGAAGTGCCCCAACTGCTTGATCCTGCTGACGAACCAAAGAAGTCTTATTCTCGTCAAGTGCATCACCATCAGCCTCTTCGTCATCCGCCTTGTTAGGTTTGGGAGGTAGGTGCCCACGTCTGAAGACGAGAACCTCACCCTTGGACTTGGCTGCGGTGATGTATTCGGTTGCCGTCATGTACGTGAAGCAGAAGAAGCAAATGAAGCCAATGATGATCCCAAGGTTCCTGAAAAAGTGACGTCACGTCAGTACGTGGAAATTCCACATGTCGAAACTCGGTTCTACCCACCTCCAAAGATGCGAACGACGGTACTTGAAGGTTTCTTCCAGATACCGGGTACCCGACACGAAGTTTGAACCAACTTCTGATCCTGCTGTCGAACAGATGTGATTTGTGGAGCCAACGTTAGCGTATGATGGACCTGATGGTACGTAAGCGGAGCAAGGATATTGCTGCCCATCGAATTCATTGACCATCAGACTTTCGAACGCGTAACCGATAGGATCAATGTAGTTGATCCATCGGAAGTAGACGTGCATTCCTGAGGTAGGGATCGTGAAGCCAGTGTATATAACCAATGCGAGAATGAGAATGGCGGCAGGAGCCATGGCCTGGGAAATCGTCCGGGATAGTGCACCAATGGTCCGGAAAATCATGGACATTGCCAAAGTGCACATGAACGAGAAGAGGATGAAAACAAAGAACCCGTCCGCTTCGCGACGCAGGTTGGTCATGAAGTAGAGAACCGTATTGAAACTTATGGCCGTGAGAATCTTTGACGGTAGATCACAAATCATAGAGGCGATGGCTTCAGACGATGGGTGATAGAATGCCATGCGGGAATGTTTCTCGACGATGGGGCGTTGCTCATACAATGTAAGAATCTAGCAAGTAGCATTAGACCAAACGTATGTAAAGATGGAAGCCTGCAAAACAAACCTCAAGAGCAGAGCTGAAAGCGTTCATCAGGATAGCGAAAAAGAGCAGTGCTCCGCGGCTATAGAAGCTGCTGGTATCTTTGGGAAGATTGTAAAAGATACTAGAGATGATCAACGACATGATGAAGTTGCCAAACACAGCAGTGAAGAACAAGGACATGTCTCCACGCAGTCTCTGGAAGCCTCGCTTGAGGCATAGGCTTACTTGCATAGGAGTAGAAAGTGTATATGGTGACTTCGCACGCCTGAAAATGGAAATTAGAAACGGATGAAATGGAAGATGTCCAAAACTAGCTTACATTCCCTTTGCCTGTTGTGCTTTCCGTGAAACTCGGAACTTGTCCAGTTGATCACCACCAACGGGGAATTCACGATCAAATCCAGCAATCTCCTGCAATAGACGCTTTCGCTCATCACTCTCCTTCCATGCTTTGGCAAACTCGTCGGGTGTACGAGGGACCTTGGACTCGTATCCGGGTCGAACCTGACGTTCGGCGGGATTAGTGAGGGATGTCAAAAAGTCTGCGGTGGTCTGGCGCTCCGGGCAGTGGAAACCCATCTCGATGAAGAATCGCTTCGCAGTCTCCGTGCGACCAAAGTAAATCTGGCGTCCTTCATAAAGAACAACAGCCTTGTCGAAGATCTAGAGGACGTAATGAGTAGGGGATCCATCAAGACTTGACATCACGTACATCGTAAATATCCTGAGAAGCCTGATAAATGGCGACAACAGCAGTAGCACCCATGTACTTGGTAGATAGCCGCACTGTCTTGACGAACTCCAGTGCTGTAGCGCTGTCAAGACCACGAGTGCTGTTGTCCCAGCACTGTAGCGGGCTACCGCTAAGCGCCACTTCTGCGATACTGACACGTTTACGTTCTCCGCCGGAAACACCGCGAACAAAGTCATTTCCGACCTTGGTGTTCAACGTATGGGAGAGCCCAAATACCGCCATTACGACATCTCGCATGTGCTCAGCCCACATATCCCGCGAAACACCAGGGATACGAGTCCGGGGTGTCCGAGCACGAGCAGCAAAAGATAAAGTTTGTCCAACGGTGAGATTGGGAAAATGAACGTCAGTCTCCGCGTTGTAGACTACTTCACCGCGAAAATCGCGGTGCATTGTCTTCCATGGAATGCCTGGAAGGATACTCAATATAAGCTCACACGACCGTGAAAATGAAACTTGCCTTGATAATTAATCTTGGCATCCTTTTCGACGAAGAATCCGTGCGTTTCGCCAGAGATGGTCTTGAGCAGCGTTGTGCAACCACTGCGAGAAACTACTGTCACGGCAAGCTCCATACTGGAAAAATAGCGACGCACCTGCCAGGTCGGCCAAGAACAACGAGCATTTCTCCATGCCTAAGAACACCTTCGAAATCCCTCAAAATATCTATCCTTCGGCCCTTGCTCCCTACCAGCCCTCCGACCATCTTGGGCAAGTCGAGTAGCACGTTTCCGACAGTCTTCTGGTGGTCCGTGGGTTTGCCATACCCGTACACACTCAAATTCTGGAAGCTGATTCCAGCTGTACGACGAGGATATCGGTCGGGGTCGCGCGAGGTGATCTGGAGTACGGAGCGAATCCACAGATGGTAGTCGAATTTACCGGACCGGGGATCCATGCGTGGGTCAGTACTGCCCTCAAATGGATTGTCATCGTCGCGAAGGCCCTGGCCTGCCAGAGAGGCATTGGTCAACGACCTGGCCAACTGCACAACCTCTCTCTCTGCATCCTCTGGAAATGGGTCGGCGTCGTAGGCGGTGACAGCAGATTCATGGTCGGCAGAAATCGTCTCTGAAAGTTTTTCGTTTGGATCCCGTGTGCTCATCGTCGGCAACAGCAACGGAAGGGAGAGAAAAGGAACGAAGGAAATGAAAGGTAGAAAGCAACGTAGCGCCGCTTCATGCTTGTTGATTTATGCAATGTGTAGTTATTCAGGGCCCCGCTGACATATGCAGAATTTCGTTTCCCTTCTCTGGCACGGGGCCCGTTGTCAAGCTCATGCTTTAACTCAGATCATACCTAAATCGGCGAAAATACGGACCGAAACTTTCATCTTTGGGTGTAATTTGCGATTGCGGTGCTTCCTCGCCTGAAGGAGCTTCATAAACATGTCGATAGAAAGATCAAAGATCGGAATTTTGTACACTTACTGATGGCCGAGGATCTCCAGTTACGAAGAAATTTCTGCTGCTCACCCCAGATCAGTAAGGGTAAGAGGTAAGAGGACATGCTCCCATACCAAGCATTTCCTGCACTGATATTCAATTGATTCGTTCCGCACCATGTGTAGAACCGAACCAACCATTCTATGTGATCGTTCCGGTGCTTCCTTCGCCCCTGATAGAAGCGGCATAATAACTGCCTATTCCTCTTAGCCCGACAAACAAGGCCAGAATTGCGTGGCGTCCTTCAATTCGGATTGCGGTCCATCTCACCTGCGATACCAATTCCACTCATCATTCTTTCTCTTTGGTTACACCACAGAGGGTCTGTTGGCGACCAAGTGCCGCGGTATCTCCCGACCTCCGGTGCCTGACATACAGAGACAAATTCCCGGCCGCAATCTTTAGCGACCCTTGCGCTGTCCCTGCAAATGGAAAACTTTTCTCGTCATGTCAGTGTCGAAGTGACTGGACACCAGATCCGACGAGATCTAGCCCCCCAACTCAATCGCTGGGCGACGTGTGCTCAAAAGATAATATGTATTGCTTCAAATCTATATTACCGTTCTCAGGAACTTTTGAAGATGTGGAACGTCCGGGGCGACCCGAACGGCCCGTACAAGGTTCGCTCATGCTGGAATGTACGAATTTCTAGTTACGAAATTCCTAAGAATTCATATAGGATTATTGGAAGGATGCGGGCCGTCTTTAAAAATATTTATTACGGTTGGGCCGTACAGTTCATATCGATGACATATCTAAAATTGGGTGAGAAAAATCATACCAAGTTAGCAGGAAATTATGTATACTTGACCGATTACTATGGATCTGACCCAATAGGAAGTCTCTCCCACTGTTTTTATCACCCGACTTTGTGTTCGCTCTCCTTCTAATGTTCAGATGTGAACGGATGCCAACCGAGGAGACGGTTCAGAGTACTTACCCGTCGTTATCGAATCATAAATATAATTCAGCCATATACAATTTCGGATAGAAGCTGATCTGTGCCTACAATCAAAACTGGTCATTTCATGCCACCAAAATCCGATTCGTCGCAAGAAAGAGGCCGGCTTGTGGGGTGAGCGGTCTCAGAAGCAGTTGCTCACTTCGAATCCTGAAATGAAAGCCAGTTTGACGGCTGTATTCAGGGCTCCCATTCTAATGCCCCCGCCGGCGAATTAAGCGAGAGAAAAGAAACCCATAAGCACACGAGAAACGCTCTGACACCATGAATGATGCAGGTTGAGAGCAATTCACACCCACCGCTGACCAGAACACAACTGTAAGTGTCACTGTTGAGAACGATTGACAACACAGAGGTATGACAGTGAAATACCCGATCCAGACCAGAAGACAGCCACCTGATGGGAGAACTTTGGAACTGGCGCTAAGAGTTAGAAGCAGCTAGTATTGGTTTTCATGCCAGTAGCGGCGTTTTTTCAATATCATCACTGCGCTAAAGCCATAATTTAGAAGATCAACTGCACTGTCAGAAGCGGTGTGAACGGTGTCAAAAAACAAGTTAGACTGATCAACAAAATGAATGAGATCTTACCTCTTCATACGGGTATTTATCTGGAAAAACCCCAGGTGGCGGTTGATACGGAGGAAATTCATGTCGTAACAGGCTGTCAGGTCTGGTGAGAAAAGACAGCGACAAGGCAGAGAACAAGGGCGGTAGAGAGCGCGTATCTGCTGTACATGCATGTAGTCGTTGCTTGAAACCCGACACCCGGACCGTGGCGCTGCACTACGGCAACAGATTGAAATTCAAGCGCTGAAATGAAATCCAACAGTGTCATGGTTCATTCCGATTCAATGAAAATTATTGAAATTGATCTTCGATGTAACGCAACGAGAGCACGACAAATTCTTCGTAATGCATATGGCCACAGCCAGTCGTTCGAACAAAAGCCTCGATCCTGTGTTGAGTATAAAAACCAGAGAAGACAGCGCCGCAGGTGTAGCCGCCAAAGTCCCCCTCTGGACAGTAGATATTCCATATAGAACACAAATAACGTATGGGAAATCAGGGACGGCCTACGATAACGGGAGTTTCGGGCCGAAATTCCGAAGGCCGAATTCAGCGCTTGGCTCCTTTTTCGGCAGTGTGTCTTCTACCGCCATGATGAATCGTGTTCCTTCATTAACTGCCGATTACTCTCAAGCCTTCTATTCATGCTTCAAAACGGAGGGTACAAGAACGAAAGTTTAACGCTATACGCGCTGCAAACGCGTGTCTTTTGCCGTAATTTGCAACTGTTCTTCCCACCAACGATTTTTTGATTGACGTGTCACGCTAGGCCGCTAAACAGTTAATTTTTCGTCCTTCAAACCTATGGATCATGACTTATTTAAAAGTCACAGCCTATCTCGATAGAAGGGACTCGTCTCAGCACAGTACGATATTTCAAGCCCTATAGAAAAGATCGGTTCTGTTATCTTGACTCTCGTATTCTCTCTTGCTGATGCACCTTCAACCGATACGACTTTCTCAACATACTCGACGGTCAATTTGTCCAAAACGAAATTAGTCAGATCATGATACCCTTTCGCGAGGAACAACGTCACGCAATACGTCAGAACAGAATTTGCCTTCGTTGTATGGCATGGTACGCTATTTGTTCTTACTGCAACAGAGTCGTGTAATCCAAGTGACCCGACGGACCGGCTCCTTCAAATGAAATTGTCCTCCACGCTTAGAGAATAGAATATTGGCGCGTGCTTTCTCGTTGGTCTAGCTTCTGATTGTCTCTCTTCGCTGGCTTGGCCTATCCTGGTGGATGTGCCGAATGGCATGCCGTTCGAAGTGAGGATACTTGGCATACACTAGAAGGTGCCACATAGGAAAGTGAGTACTGTTCAGCGTGGGTTTGGTGCTGACTTCTGCGGTGGCGAGCGGCCTTGATTAGTCGCCGATGTCTATGGCAATTTTGTGGGTTGAATGAGGGAGCATGTGGTCTATAAAGGACACGTTGACGATCCACATTGGTGCTCTTCAATGATATCCTATCCTGACTTGTATTGCCAAGGTCATCGGCCCGTATGAGGCTGGTCAAGTTTTTCAAGACCTTCTCCACAGACTTTCTGAAGTCAAGACTTTCAAAGTAAATTTACCTTCGTCATCTCGGTACTTGTGTTGACGTCACAACAAGCTTGTCCTTTGTGGTCCGCAATTGCCACATTCAATGACGCCGTGGTTTGCTGAGGTGATGACGATGGACACATGCTCGTGCGGCGTCTTGATCCATTTTTGATGCCGTTGTCTAACCAACCCCCTTGCAGAGATTGTACAAATAAGTCCCGTACTCGTCTTCGTGAACACCGTCCGGAGTATGTAAGTATACCTTTGTGACCCCAGTTCGTATTTCAGAGAATGCATCATCAGCTTAGTGCTAGATTTACTTTGGAAACATCCGACCTTGCCGTCGCCTTCAACTCTGGACTTTCCGAAGAAAGCATTGGTACGTAGTCCGGCAACATCAAACTCCCCGTTGAACGGAAGATACCCTAAAATTACGCCGTGAGTTACACCCCTGCTCCTGAACCTTGTTTGTAATCTAAAAATGCAGGCCCTTAGCTTACAAACATCATGAGGCGGAAGCCGACGCCAGGATCCTCGTCTGCTATAACATCCATCCTTGGTCCTAAGAATCCACGGGAGTCTTCTAGCCTAGCCGACCCAGAGCTGTGCAAAGTGTATAAAGTCTGCGCTCTCAATGGCTAGGTAACTAAGGCGTTCCGTTAACTATAATGTATGTGATGAACATTCTGTCTGATTTGCTTAGTCGATGAATTCAATGTAATAAGGTTACCTCGCTTGCTTGCACTTTGATCCGATGTTCGAATGCAATTTGGGGCGATACTGCAAGACCTTTTGTGATGACCTGCGTACGTCAAAGGACAAAGAGAGGAGAGTGCTCTCAAGGTCTGTGTCATCAAGGATGCATATGACTTACTCTATGGGTCAGGAGAGCGCTCTTCCTGAGAAACTGCCCGTCTCTCTCATCCTCCCATCATCTTGGCCGCAAGATTGATTAATTATGTTCATCTTTGCCTCAAGCTTGATTGATCACCGTTATCACTATGACCCCCGGTTCATAGATGGTTAAAACTTCTTCGCGGTGCTCGGAGCTATCCTTGGAACATCTTTTTCGAAAAGACCATGACGGAAGTCAATTAACGTGCTGTTCACTGACTGACATGGTAGTCTTCATGTACCCCTACGCGACTGCTAGTCTTCTTTCAAGTTCTTTCAAGTTATTTATCAACGAATACGATAAAGTCCGTCTTTTAGGTATGCAACCCAACTCTTTGAGAACTGTTCCCTGACGCTTTTTAGGACTATACGGGTGACGGTGATTTTCTCATCACAGCCGCTGTTCCATGATGAAAAGAACGGTTCTTTAGCCTGTTTTTTGATGCTTCGATGACGGCTGTAGAACGTAGAAAAACCTTTTAAGAATAGCGAGTTGATGGTCAAACTATCATTTCGGCTGAAAATGGCGCTCGGAGTATTTCGCTACTCAACGATCTCGCACATGCGTTCACCCCCGAACCTTGGTGAACAATCTACGCCGTGAGGTAGAGTGAAATTCTGATCGGTATCTCGGACCGGCAGTTACAAAACCTGAACACTTAGTCCTACCGCTGATTTCTTGTCTCTGATCGCCTCCACCATGCTGTTTCGACCCACCATCTCTCGCAGGGACTCCTTTCTGCTGGTTCTTGGAGCGGTGTTAATGCATGTCCTTACGTTGGTCCATCTACCAGAATTAAACACCATCACTATCAATACCCACCTGCCACTTCCCGCTTGGAGAGAGGATGGTTCACCCGATAGTCAATTGGAGATGCACCCTGAGGAGATTGGTCAGATGACGCCAAATTATTCGATAGCGCTGCAGGAGGTCAACAATCATCTGCCTCACACTTCTATTGTCCACCATGCTCCGGGCTGGACGCTTTTCCGAAATCTATACATGTCTGACGGCACGCTATTCATTCTCTCTTCGAATCGCTCGTTCCCAGAGTTCCGTTTAATGACTAGCTCTGGTCTACCCGCTGAGAACACTCCAGAAAATATTGCGTTGCGCGAGCCGACATTACAACATATGGACTATATCGCCCCATCAGAGGCTGAGCAACGCTGGAGAGGAGGGGATGCAACGAAGCGTATATGGACAGTGGAGGGAAGTACTGTATGTCTACTGAAATTATGTACAAAGCCGTTTGCTTATCGTTTTTCATAGCTTCTCGTCAACGAACCTAGTCAATTTCTAGCACACTTCTATCACCTAGTGGCTGAGCTCTTCTTCGGCGTGCAAGCCTTCTGGCACGGAGCCTTCTCGGTACCTTCCGCTGGTGATACGTACTCCACAAAATTCACCCACCGTTCCCCGCCAGCACTAGACCGTGTGATATTCATACACAGTGACGGGAATGGGTGGCGCGATCACCCTGGATTTAATGCGTACTTTTTACGCGCTGCCTTCCCATCTCTCGCCATCGAAGATAAGCAGGAATGGGAGGACCGAATAGCTGCCACTTCGAGATCGTCTGTCGATCGTGCATGGCATTTCCCGCTCGTCCTTCTTAGCGATCGAAGTGCTGCTCATCGTGGTGTACTCTGTGGGAGTCAGACCCAGCGTATCGCTTCCGAAGCCTGGGAGTATATGCGTGAGCAGTCCCGGCTGATGGGAATCAAGGTTGGCGGATGGTGGGAACCCATTCGTGCCTCGGTGTTGAGGTTCTCTGGTCTGGACGTGATCAGATGGGAGGGAGATGTTCTCCCGATGCCGGACAAGGTCGTGATCACATATATCAGTCGGCAGGGCACGCCGAGGCGGAGGCTAACCGATGAGGCCCATGATTCTCTGGTAACAGCTTTGCAAGAGCTCGTTGAGAGGAAGCAGGACGAGGGTTGGGAACTCAATGTCATCCAGGCTGAGAAGATGTCAAAGGACGCTCAGGTGCATGTCGCCGCCCGGACAACGATTCTGCTTGGGGTTCATGGAAATGGGCTGACTCACTTACTTTTTATGCCTCCTACGAGGGTGTCCACGGTTATTGAGATCTTCTATCCAGGAGGGTTTGCGCATGATTATCACTGGACGACGCGAGCACTGGGAATGTCGCACGTCACGGTCTGGAACGATTCGTTAGTGTTAATTGTATATATGCTTTCATTTGGCCTGATGCTGATGCGGAACACCAGCTATATCACATACCCGAACAAGCCTGATGTTGCGTATCCCGAAGGTTTCCAGGGAGACTACATACCGGTCCATGGACCAACTGTCGCGCAAATAATTGAGGATCGCATTGCCGAAAGACGGTGACAGGAAAGGCCGGTATGGGGCCATCGGGCACTTTATTGATATCTACTATTTCATGTATCATATCCACTGGCGTGTATTGATATCCATCTTTCACTGGGTAATGAATGTTGTGAGCTGATTGGTTGATGGTAGATTATCTGAGAAGCAACCTTTCAGGTGCAGTTTTCATACATCGTCGGGGTAGGATGTATTCCGATGGTACGTTTTAAGAACTGGGGATAAAATTGTGGGCAGTTTACGCTACGGTGACTCACTACTAGCAATGGAGGTGGTTCGAGGTGGTTCTCTGCAATATCACTTCGCAAGGCCATCACGAAAGTGGCTGCAGGACTACAGCAGTAGTGTCACTCCCTTTGGTTCATTACCACGTCGACTCAACATGTTTCTCCTCGTCATTGTAGAGTTTCAGTCCATGCTAGAATCAGACGCTTACCTTCGGACCATATCCCTATTTTTATATATGAATAGCCTCTTCATTTGGAGCCCCCCCGTGGAGGGAAGAAGTTTGGAAATTTTAGATATCTTCTCGCTAACCTGTTTCTCCTTTCTCGGTTTGTTAGTCCAGTTTTTCATCAGTGGCTAATATGAACTTCTGGAGGCCATCTGTCAGTGGTTCGGAACACAAGCAACGAAAAATTCTTGCAAACTTCCCACATTGCACTGGCCTTCTTAACCCGTCAATGAATCATTACTTATTCTTTTCTTTCACTCTATCATTTAACCATACCACGACGAACCGACAATTGAAAGATGAAGTGCTTTCGAAGGGTATTTATTGAGTTTATTTTTACTCATTCAGTTTAGTTGCCGGTTTATTTATTTATATATATCCTTCACCTACACTTCCAACAGCCTGGCGTGATTTTCAGCCAATGTCGGAACCTGGTTCATCAGCATCTACAAGCAGCCCTATCCGTGCTCGGGGCCGAGGGAAATCAAGGGGAGGCTTGGGAAAATATCTCCGAGCTCGTGGTCGAGGGCGTGGATATGGCCGCCCAGCAGAATTCCACCAACGACTAGTCCTAGAGGGCGAAGCGCCAGTCGAAGAAGATGACGAAGAGAGGGCTGAGAGAGAGCGCAAGTTCTCAAAGAGACGTTTGGGCACCAATGCAGATAGGTATGCTGAGCCAGAGCCAGAGCTCGATTCTGACGGTGCGTCGTTTCGAGATGCGACTGATTTGTGTTCTGATTGTCATTAGGCGAACCGATAGTGGAGCCAGAAGTGGACCTGTCGTCATTTTTAGAGCGACAACGGCTGTCTGACGGCCCAGCGCCGTCGATGCACCCGATGCCGCCTGACGATGATGACGACGTGGATCATTCACTGACACATATATCGTCCCGCGGTGTAGGAGTGGAAGCACCGTCGCGCAAAGGAAAAGTCGAGCAGATTGCTTGGGACGATGAGCTGGATGAACTGTCAAGGGAAAAGGCGATAGCTGACGCCAATAGAGGTTCGGTCTTCTTTCGCCGCTATCATACGCCCGCTCAAGGTTATGTAGACCTCAAGTCTCGTTTTCGTGCAAAATCTGAACGGCTGCGGAAGAAGCCTATTGCCCCTACTGCTCGAGAAAGAAAGCAAGGTAGGCCATCATCCTCGTATTGTCAGCCATGAGACCAAGTTTTTTTTTTTGGCAGAAGCTTCCTATGTCAATGCTCCTGTACTACCGCTCCCTGAAGGCGTTGCACCAAAAGACGCCAAAGCAGAGATGGAGGATTTTCTTGATGACCTATTGAGTTGAACATGGCTTATTGGAGAGAATGGGTCCCGGCAGGATGGATCTACACACACTCGTGTAGTACACCGACGAGAGTGACGATTCAGAAGTCTCACTTTCTGTTACTCTTCCTTCCGGATCTCAGCGAGCCACAAGACGCCACGCCACTCATGTCACCTCACGTTTTTCTCGTCTCACAGTATACAACATCGTTACAGGCGATCTAGCTTCTCTGCTGCTTACAAGGACGATGGCTCGGTGTTCGGCAACAAATGCCTGCGACCCGTGCGCTTAACCCTGGACTAGCCCTGACCTCTGCTTTTCCTTCTCCCGTCACGTATGCAACCTGTCGGTGTCGCGTCAGCGATTGTCAGCTTAGTGGAACTTGCGAGCATTGTTGCCAAGTATCTCAAGGACGTAAAAGAAGCTGCCAAAGAGCACGATGATCTCTCCAAGGAGCTCTCGAATCTGTTTATTTACCTCACAGCGGTGGCGGCAGGCGACCCTTGGCAGCCGCTGGCTCGCGATGGTGCGAAGGTCCTTTCGTACAGCTTGACGTGTTACTCAAAAAGAAGTTGAAACCTGCACCCGATGGCGATGGTTTAGGAAAGATGAAGCAGAAGTTAATGTGGAAGTTCGACAAGGAGGGTTTGATTTTGGTCAACCGGGGGAGGACACTCGTATGCCGATATCGAATGAAACCGGTTTGGGGGGGAGATATCGTACACTCTCATGGAAGCCGCACGTAACCTGGAGTCTACACCGCACTCGAATAAAGTCTGTGAGAACGGAGCTTCAGCGCTGTTCTGGGTCGTCTGCGAGGAGTGGTCATCATCGTTTGTATCGCCACAAATTGCCTCGCGCTATGCCGCAAGTACTGCCACGAACATTTTGTGGACAGGTTGGATGGACTATCAACAGTCAAAATTAGTATGGATTCACGGCCCCTTGTGGAGCCGCCCATGAAGGAAAGACGCGGGCTTTCCAAGTGCTGTCGGAACGTCGAGATGTCGACACTGTGGCTACAAATCACAAAGGAGGGACGATCTTGCACCTGGGAATGGACATCATGAGATCGCGAGCCGCCTTACGACGTCTAAAGACTAAAATTACGGAGAACGACACCATCCCGGCCTTCCACACTTAGCCTGTGACGGACAAGACATCGCATAACTTTGAAATCATCTTATGTTCAGACTCGTTGACTATATGCGTCGCCTCTTTCTTTGTCCGGTGTTGAAACCTTTTGAATATTGGGACAACGGAGGTTGCCTACCTTTCTTGTACCTTCGAATCATCCAGGATGGGGTTTGCCTTCCTAGCATGCATGTCTTCGTTGGAGACCTGCGGCAGACTGCAATGTCTAGCCTGTGCCTTTAGCGGCGAATTTGAGTCGCGTGCCAGTGTCACGGTACTTCGCCCGGGAAGGTCTTAGCTCATTCACCTGAAGTCTCCAATTGATGCTGAATTATCACAAGCGGAAGTAATCTTCAATTAGGGCGCCTTATCAGGCAAGCTGCTGTATCATAAGTTTTTCCTTCAGTATGACGCCAATACTCAACCAGTACTTATCAGTGGTCAAGAGTCGGCTAGTGAGGGCCACGTGTTTTCGAAGTTAACCCTCTATATGTTAACGTTGACGTCATATACACCTTTTGACCACAACGTAGGGGTGTTTTTGGCATATTATCATTCCAGCACACACTCAACTCAAACTAAGGCCATGGAGACTCTGACGATATTCACCGTCCTCTTTGTGCTCTCTGTCTACCTGTTCAAACGCTACAGCAAGAACAAACCCATCCAACAACTTTTAGGCCCGCCTTGTCCGTCTCTGTTGCTAGGTAAGATTTCCAGGCAGAGCGAAGCAGCACGTACTACATCCATTTCTAGGGCATGAATTGGAGCTACGAGCTCAACCGACCGTCGGCGGGCTAGAGACAGCCTGGCAGAAAGTTTATGGGAACACATTCCGTATCAAGGGGTGTTTCGCTGTAAGGGGAATTTTCGCTAATATATGCGATACTGACAGTTGTTCTGCAGCAAGATATTCTCATGACTTCCGATCCTAAAGCAATACAGTACATTCTCCGTACCTCTGGATATCGGTATCCAAAAACGAAGGATGTGAAACACATGTGGGACATGGTGGTGGGAAAAGGCCTCGTTGCCGTAACAGGTTCAGTCCATCAACGTCAACGGAAGATTCTCAGCCCTGCATTTTCGGCGAGTCAGCTGAAAGAGTACACGGGCGTGTTTCGAACTATAGGGGCGAAGGTTGTTCTATGGTACAGGCTACTCAGAGTACGGCTTACTAATCTCTTAACCAGATTTGCGAAAAATTTTACGAACTTATTGCTGAGGGCCCACGAGAAATAAATGTCTTGGAATGGTCGAGTCATGCCGCCTTGGACGCCATTGGTTTAAGTATGCTTCATATCAAAATGCCGATACTTCCGTTAACTTAGGATTTTTAGCATCTTTCAGGTATTACTTTGGTGCTTTGGAGGGCGACTCATCTGCCATGGCCGACATATCAAGATCGACATAGTAATCTCTCGTCTCTGACATCTACATGACTTATCTCTGAAACTCAGAGCAGCACAGAACTTATAAACATGGCTCCAACCCCGCTCATGATACTTGCCCCAGCATTATGGCGGTTCCTACCGGACTGGATATTGTATATCCTTGACAAAGTACCCACTAAGGAGAGCAAAGTCATCGCAAAGTATAGGAGGGTATCAAAAGAGACTGCCGAGCAGTCTGTAAAGAATGTCACTGACAGTGAATCAAAGGATATCGTATCTCTTCTGGGTCTGATACTTTTCTTTGAAGTCATTCGGTTTATACTGAATTACACCTCTAGCGCGCGCTTCTGACAAGAAACTGTTAGACGAGGACGAAGTACTGTCGCAGTTGGCGTATTGACAAGATTTCCCCACACACAGAGTAATACGCTGACCATTGCTCTAGGACGTTCACTCTCGGCGGAGAAGATACTACGGCCGCAACGATAGCGTGGACACTTTACGAACTCAGTCGACGACCTGATTATCAAGCTCGTGTCAGAGAGGAACTGCGAAAAGGACCCGCAGATTTTGATTCCACTCTACTGCTAAATGCCGCCATCAATGTATTAGTATCTTGTATCTCGTGCGGATCATATAGTTATTCATAGACCCTTCAGGAATCGCTTCGTCTACATCCCATCGTCTACACATTCTCCCGGTGTGCAGCAGAAGACGACACTATTCCGTCAAGTGAACCGATACAAACTCGTGCCGGAGAGACTTGGTACAGCATTCCGGTAGAAAAGGGCCAGATGGTCATGATTTCGACTTACACTTATAATCGGTACGCAACATAATTGGTTCATCTGCATTTGCTTAACCTTTACTTACAGACTCCTGAGTGTATGGGGAGATAACCCGGATTGCTGGAAACCGGAGCGATTCCTCGCCGCGGAGGCGAAAGATAGAATGTCAGTTGGTCTTCATGCAAATTTGTAAGGTGATCTTTTCAATCTTGCTTCGTGTGCTTATGCTACCAAAAAAACAGACTAAACTTCAGTGAGCCTTCTTCTATCCCATTCTGGTCCTTCGAGTCTTACCAGAGTTCGTATCAGGCGACGGTGTTCACGGCTGTATCGGGTACTGTGTGCTTTCTTTCTACTGTAGCTCTTCTGATATATAATTTCTATAGCTGGAAATTCGGTTTGCTCGAAGTCCATACAATCCTTGTGGAGATGTTGAAATCGTTTGAATTTCTGGACTCTGGAGCGGAGATTCTCAATGGGATGGCGCTTATAAGTTTGATACCACACGTCAAGGGAAGAAAGGATGAAGCAGTGCAAGTTCCTGTTATTGTAAAGGCACTAAGCGTAAATTGAGGATTATACGTAGACGCCAAGTTTTAGTGTTATATGCACTCTGGAAATGCAGACTATTTTCGGCACGGATGAACGTGATGGCGTGATGCACAGGTAAAGAGTCTGAAGGTACGGCATGTGCAATAGGATGTTTGCCGGATTGCCAAATTTCGACGCCCACTTAATTAAGATGACTTTAGGAATTAAACAAAAACCCCTCGTATTGTGGCAAGGCAATCAATAATGGCATGACCCGTAGAATATTGCTTTGAAGCACCACCAATTGCAAGGCTTCTATTTCCAGTGCGATTGATAGGTATTGATGAATGTGACAATGGGAAGCAGTAGCCTGTGTCAGCCTGAGGGCATATCGCCTTTTATGAGCTGGGGTGTGGACTCAAGCAGAGGACAATGCTGTCTTCTGCAAGACTGCAAGTATTCGAATTCCAGGCTTGTCTGACATTCAGATTAGGCCCTGCAATGGACATTATGGTAAGTCACAGTATGCGTCAACTTTCAAGTAGGAAGCGCCGTATAGCATTAGAGTTAAATGTGGAAAAGGGAAAGTTGTAGCGTACCGTAATCCTATTGGGAAAGGGGATTCCATTCAATTGCATTGACAGTGACAGGTGAAATGAAGAGTTGATGAAGAGGTTTTTATGTGCCTGTCTGGTTCTACGAAGGTCATACGTACGGTGGCTGTGTGAAAATTTTTCAAACGGCGAAGTCCGAAGTCGAAGTTCCACTCGCCCTAATGCATTGCTTCTGAGTAATGCAGTATCTAGAGGCTTAATCTAAAAGAGACAGTCAACAATGTCTTTTGAATACCTGAAAACAGACCTGCCTTACGTGGATTGAAGAGGATTCACCCATTATCGTATGTCGGAGCGTGTTAATCTGTATTTCGACGGGATATGTGGAGGTTCCAACGTTCCAACACATGACAATGAAGGTATTACGAGTCAGGTTTCTATCCTAAGAATCAGTGAATCACTTGATCCTGCTTCTACTGGAAGATCGGTACGGGGATCAGTGACCATTCTTTCTCGTGACCATTTTCGCATCGAGAACCCATCCTTTTCGGCGGGCATTTCTACCCGATGCACATCACATGTGCAAGAACCAGGCTGAGTCCGCTTATATCGAACTGTAATCTCGTGGATAGGATGAGCTGCACCCCCACCTCTCACGATAACATGACCATAGTCGACCTCCGGATGATACTCGTGGCTGTCGTACCAGTGTTACTCTTCGTATTATTCAAATTCCGCAAGAAAAAGCATATTCGACAGCTTCAAGGTCCTCCTTGTTCATCGTTTTTACTCGGTTTGTTTCACTAATGCCCTTATTATAATACGTTCTAATGATTGCTAGGGCATGAATTGGAGCTACGGGCTCAGCCCACCGTTGGTGGCTTAGAGACAACCTGGCAGAAAGCTTATGGGAACACATTCCGTATTGGGGGATGTTTCGCTGTAAGGGCAACTTTTTTGGCCAGATAATCCAATACTGATGGCAGTTCTGCAGCAAGATGTTCTCATGACTTCCGACCCTAAAGCAATACAACACATTCTCCGTACTTCTGGATACCGATATCCAAAAACGAAGGAGGTCGAACACATGTGGGATATGTTGGTGGGAAGAGGCCTTGTCGCCGTCGCAGGTTCCGTTCACCAACATCAGCGGAAGATCCTCAACCCCGCATTTTCGCCGAGTCAGTTAAAGGTTTATATGAATGCGTTCCGCACAACCGGGGTAAAGGTTCGTCCCCCAGTTACTTCCTCAATCAAGTTGACGTAGCGTATGATCATCAGCTCTGTGGAAAATTACACGAGGTTGTATCCCATGGTCTAGAGGAAATAGACTTATTGAAATGGACCAATCATGCTGCCTTGGACATCGTTGGTCTTAGTGGGTTCTTTCTATCTGTCTTGGATGACACGATTTACTTGGCCTTCCAGCATCATTCAAATGCCAATTTGGCGCTCTGGACGGCGGGTCATCTGAAATGGCAAACATGTCCAAGCTTTTATTGTATGCCAATTTTCCCGTTCACGAATGCCTGCTTCCTCCTGCTTCCTGATGACAGCACTACAATCTCGAAAATACCATTAGGCCCCCTTACAGTCCTTATTCCCGCTCTCTGGAGGTTCCTCCCGGAGAGTATACTGACAGTTCTCGATAAGGTACCGAACAAGGAAAGTGAAGTTCTTCGAAAATTCAAGCGTGTAGCCCAAGAAACGGCGCGTCAGACGATCAAGAACGTTGTTCGCGATCATTCCAAGGACATTGTAACTCTTCTGGGTTTGTTTATCCTCGTCGTCAATTTATACACTGCAACGTCTATCGTTAGCTGGGGCCTCTGATGAAAGTCTCATGGACGAGGACGAAATACTGTCGCAGCTAGCGTATTAATAACACTATACTTCCTTCTAGTGCCTTACTCACCGTCCTTTAGGACCTTCACCCTCGGTGGAGAGGACACCATAGCCGCCGCAATAGCTTGGACGATATACGAGCTAAGTAGACGCCTTGATTATCAGGCCCGCATAAGGGAGGAAATCCGTAGAGGACCTGCCGATTACGATTCGACACCACTACTTAACGCCGCCGTCAATGTCTTGTTTCTGACTCTTAGCTTTAGCTTGATATTGATAGCCTGACAGGAAAGCCTCCGTCTACATCCCATTATGTATACCCTCTCGCGATATGCGGCCGAAGATGACACTATCCCCTTCAGCGAGCCAGTCCGGACTCAGATTGGAGAGACACAGAATGAGATACCCGTGGAGAAGGGACAAATGGTGATGATTTCAACTTATACATACAATCGGTACGGGTCCGCCGCTGTTCTATCCAAGCCCAAACTCACATGCGCAGACTTCCAAGTATCTGGGGTGATAATGCAGATGATTGGGTGCCTGAGCGGTTTGTCGACATGGAAGGAAAAAACAGAATATCGGTAGGCCTCCACGCAAATTTGTACGTTAATCCTAGTTCAAATTTCGACTGGTGTACTGATAGATCCTAGGCTGAATTTTAGTGGGTTCTCTTCCTCTCATTTGCTTCGTGTCTCAAGTCATTTCAGGTGACGGTGTACGTGGCTGTATTGGGTGAGGATCCTAATTCTCTTTATTGGATTCTAAGCCATACTATTTTAAAGTTGGAAATATGGGTTGCTCGAAATCCAAGCAATCCTAGTGGAGCTCCTCAAATCGTTTGAGTTTCTCTATTCGGGAAAAGAGCTACTTAATGGTATAGCGCTTGTCAGTCTGATACCGGTTGTGAAGGGAAGAGAACAGGAGGGGATTCAAGCTCCTGTGTTTGTCCGGAAGCTGGACTCTGAGTCCTAGGGTGGTGACTAAGTGTTCTGTATCTTTCAATAACGAACATAGGCGTCCTTGTTTTGTCATATGAACGCGACTGTGTATAGTCTCCATGCGAGCTGCGCAATCGGTATTAGGTGTTGGAGTTGGCTGGGGTTTCCGTCAGGGTCCAAGAACAAGAGCCGCCACCAGCCCGCTGGATAAACCTGTGATATGTTTAGTTCAAAAGCACTCTGACGAAGATAAATATCATGTTTTAACTTATCTTATGTTGGCACCTGCCAATACCGACAAGCTGTGACGACGGAAGGTGAGTTCAGTATTAATTCAATAGGTTGCGTCCTTCTCTGGTTCTCCATGACGTATTATTAGCTTACTATCAGCGAAAATGGTGGCGCGTAAGCAAATTGGGTGCTACGGCTTAGCCCATCCATTGGTTTCACTTGGGCTGATCGGCCGGATATGCATCTTGAGATTATGACATGTACTAATAAAGCGAACTAAAGATCAGTTCCTCGCGAAAGGTGACCTTACAGACCAAAGAGGGAAGATTTAAGGTGATTTTGTACGTATTCAATTCAATTCGAGTGACAGCGTAGATCTGGTAGTGTTGTGTCCGATTTCAAGCGTGAAGTGTCCACTCCCCCGACCACCACTCCCCCTCTCACAGTAGCAAAGAACAGCAACGGACGCGAAAGATGGAGGGTCTGACAGTTCTTGTTCTTGCAATCTCCATTGCCGTCGTTGTCAAAGTTCTCTTTGGGTTGAAAATTGACACGTCTAAAACTAGCATCAGAGACCTTCATGGCCCTCCGTGTCCCTCTCTTCTACTAGGTTAGTAACAGAATGGGATTCATGAACAGGTAACCCATACTAAATGCGATGTCAGGCCATGAATTGGAACTGCGTGCGCAACCTACCGTTGGTGGCCTGGAAACAACCTGGCAGAAGACGTACGGCAACACATTTCGTATCGGGGGATGCTTCGCTGTGAATTTTCTTTTTCCTCATCTAATATTGCTGCTAATCATTACTTGATTAGCAACACATCTTGGTGACATCGGATCCAAAAGCTATACAGCACATTCTTCGTAGCTCAGGGTATCGGTACCCCAAAACGAAGGACGTGGCACACCTCTGGGAACTCATTGTGGGAAAAGGACTCCTTGCTACTTCCGACTCGACCCATCAACGACAAAGGAAGATCCTTAATCCTGCATTTTCGTCCAGTCAATTGAGGGAGTATTTAGGCGTTTTTCGAGCTACCGGAGTCAAAGTCAGTCGGCATCTCCTACCTGGATTATCCCGTTCCTGATGTGATACGTTTTTTAGATCAGTGGAAAGTTTCGTGAACTCGTCAGTCAGGGCCCGAAGGAAATAAACCTATTACAATGGACCAACCGGGCAGCGCTGGATATTGTTGGGCTAAGTAAGCATTCCACGAGTACATCGTAAATTTAATCGCTCATAACTTTCAGCGTCTTTCAGATCCGACTTCGGCGCTCTTGACGGAAAATCGTCTGAAATGGCCGATATCTCAAAATCTACTTTGTATCCCTCCATCTTCCACTACGCTACGAAATCTGTCTCTTACTCTGAATCTTAGTGCTGCCCTCTCAACAATGCCTCCGACACCATTCCTGATTCTCTTTCCTACTCTCTGGAGATTTCTCCCGAAAGCGTTGCTGTCCATCGTCGATAAAGTCCCGAACAGACAGGTCAACATTCTACACCAATTCAGGCGCATAGCGGGTAGGACGGCACAGCAGACACTGATGAATATTCCTCGGGACGCTTCTAAAGACATAGTGAATCTCTTAGGTCCTTGCTCCGGCTCGAAGCTATTCTACGTATACTTACTCACCGACACCCAGCTACTGCGTCCGATGAAATGCTAATGGATGCGGACGAGGTTCTGTCACAGTTGGCGTATTAATGGAACTTACTTCAATGATGTCACTTCGCTCACAATTTGGTTTTAGGAACTTCACGTTAGCGGGAGAGGACACTACCGCCGCTGCAATGGCTTGGACACTCTACGAACTGAGTCGTCGACCTGACTACCAAGCTCGTATAAGAGAAGAAATTCGGTCTCAGCCTGTTGATTACGATTCAACCCCACTCTTGAATGCAGCCATAAATGTACTCATTTTCTCTCCTCCTCACTCAATCGAATGGGGGCTGACAAACCCGACAGGAAACCCTCCGCTTGCATCCTATCGTGTATTCACTCTTGCGATATACCGTTGACGACGACGTCATTCCGCTGAACGAGGCAGTCCGTACTCGAAGAGGTGAAACGTGGAACGAGATCCCTGTGGAAAAAGGACAAATGGTAATGATTCCCATTTATACATACCAGCGGTACGTAGAGCTTCCATCTTCCAACACAATCTAAGATGTCGAATTGGTGCTGTAGACTACAGAGCATATGGGGCGATAATCCGGACGAATGGCACCCCGAGAGATTCCTCCAGGCAGAAGAGAAGAACAAGATCCTAGTTGGCCTCCATGCGAATTTGTGAGTTGAACAGGACCTTGGCCACGATGTATACTGAACAAGAGGTATACATAGACTGAATTTTAGTAAGTCCTCAGTAAATTCTCGACTCTCATCTAATAATATGTGGTAGGCGACGGCGTTTATGGCTGTATTGGGCATGTTCCCTCACTTATTTGTTGATACATATTTTGACAACATTTGTAGATGGAAATACGGGTTGCTACAAGTCCAAGCCATCCTTGTCGAACTCCTCAAGTCATTTGAATTCTGCGACTCGGGGGCGGAGCTTTTCAACGGTATAGCAGGTATGGGCTTGATGCCTCTTGTTAAAGGAAGGGAAAGTGAAGGGGTCCAAGTTCCCGTGATCGTACGGGCACTGAGTTCGCAAAATAATGGCTAACACTTTACCTTCACCGGTGATCGACCTAAATAGTGAGCATAATTGTCTGTGTCGAGTTCCTTGCTAGATACCATCAACGTCAAAGTATAAATATGCATTAAAAGACTCCTCCAAACTCCAGATGAAGAACTAATACTAGCGTTTCAACGCTTTGATTACCACGGGCACCTGCATCCCCTCCTTCTCTCGTCCCTTCACAACGGGTATCAAACCCACGAATGCACTCCCGTTAAGGATCTCTACCTTTGAGTCGAGGAACTCAAATGATTTGAGAAGTTCGGCCAGAATGATTTGCAATTGGATTAATCTACCGACGTCGAATAGTTAGCAACGAAGGTGACTGTTGAAATATCATTCTGTACACACCCGTACTTCCATCTGTCCAGAAT
The DNA here is from genome assembly GCA_028551335.1 of Armillaria sp. CMW 4456. Taxonomy (NCBI): domain Eukaryota; kingdom Fungi; phylum Basidiomycota; class Agaricomycetes; order Agaricales; family Physalacriaceae; genus Armillaria; species Armillaria sp. CMW 4456. Next base: position 37,005 of record JANDKJ010000304.1, read on the forward strand.
AATCGTCATCTGAGCGAGGGGAAGAGGGGGAAAAAGAACGTACCCGATACATCCGTGTACGCCGTCACCTGAGTTAGCAATAGGTCGGACAAGCTCATGAGCCTATTGTATGACAATGCTTACTGAAGTTCAGCCTGTCAAGGATTATTTCAGTAATATACAAAGAAACGTCACGGGAACAGACGTACAGGTTAGCATGTAGGCCAACCGAAACACCATTTCTTTCCTGAAAGAAACGCTCTGGATTCCAATCATCGGAATCTTTACCCCAAACATCTGGAAGTCTGTGGTTTAAAGTGAATGGACCTCTGTAAACAGTGAATACCTCACCTACCGGTTATAAGTATACGCCGAAATCATTACCATCTGTCCCTTCTCTATTGGGATCTCATTCCACGTCTCTCCCACTCGTGTCTTGATCGGTTCACTCAGTGGAATGACGTCGTTGGCAGCCGTATACCGCGAAAAAGTAAACATGAGAGGATGTAAGCGTAGTGTTTCCTTATACGTTTATGTAAGGATGCGAATGCAAGGAAAAGGTAGGGAGGAGACAATACACTTATGGCGGCATTGAGCAGAGGCATACTGTCATGATCAGCTAGGCAGAGTATCTCCTCTCTAATGCGAGCTTGATACGTAGGACATCGGCTGAGCTCATAGAGCGTCCAAGAGATCGCAGACGCTACAGTGTCCTCAGCAGCCAAAGTGAAGGTTCTAAAAGTAATAGGCAACATGTAACCCGTTAGAAAATGTAAATCTTGAAATGGTCATTTATTACGCCAGTTGAGAGAGGATCTCATCCTCGTCCAATAAATCTTCGTCAGATGCATTGGCTAATTTCAGACGAATTAGCAAATTTTCAGATGCGAAGAAAATTGTATGTACCCAGCAGAGTCACGAGTTTCTTCGAACCGTCGCGAGGAGCGTTCTTGATCGTCTCGCGCGCTGTATTTCTTGCCACCATATTGAAGTGATTGAAGATCTTGCTCTCCGGAGTGGATATCCTTTCAAGGATGGATAACGCCGACTTTGGGAGGATTCTCCACAGAGCAGGGGCCAGGACTGAAAGAGGAGTGGGATGCATTTTCGAGAGGGCAGTGCTGGTATATCCATAAAGCAGTATACAGAGAAAGGTTTGGTTTAACTTACAATGAATGCCGAATCAGGTCTGCCATTTCAAATGAGTTGCCGTCGAGTGCACCAAAATTGTATCCCAGGGATGCTAAACGCGATGATGAGAAGATATATCTATACCTGCCAAGTAGGGACTTGTACCTAGGCCAATATTATCCAAGGCAGCGCGACCAATCCACTCCAACATGTTTACTTCGACTGGGTTCCCATCCACGAGCTCACGGAGCTTTCTGCAAAGCTAATTGCAGAATGAATTGTTAGTGGACTGCGGCAGGTAATAATTACGGACTTTGATGCCAGTGGCCTTGAACACCGCCGCGTAATTCTTTAGCTGACTAGATGAAAAAGCCGGACCGAGGATCCTTCGTTGGCGCTGATGTGAGGAACCTGCGGCAGCCACGACGCTTTTCCCCACCGCCAGCTCCCACACGTGTACGATATCCTCTGTTTTGGGGTATCCGTACCCAGAATTACGGAGGATGTGTTGTATTGCTTTGGGGTCTGAGGTCATCAGGATGTCTTGCTGAATAAAGTTCGTAATAAGAATCGAGGTTATAGAAAAGTGGATTACAAAAGACCTTACAGCAAAGCATCCTCTAATACGAAACGTGTTACCGTACAACTTCTGCCAAGTCATCTCCAGGTCTCCAGCCGTTCGTTGGGAGCGTAATTGAAATTCATGACCTGTAAGAATGATGAAATCAACATTTCGGTTTTCAAAGAGATGTTGACTTGCCTAATAAAACTGAAGGACAAGGCGGGCCACGCAGGTGTCGAATGGCGTTACGTCTGGAGCCAACATAGCACACCAATGCAGAGAAAACCAGTACGAAAGCATAAATGTAGACTGCTAGTACTGTATCCATGGGCGCGAGGAAGTGCTCGTCACAGGGCTGCTGCTATGTATTTATATATGACCATAGCCCGAATACTGCGATGTGCAAATTTTGCTATTTCATGTGTCCGACCACGGGCCTCCATCAATGTTCCAAACCACAAATGTCGCTTGCGCAGTAGCAGGTCGCCAGGAGTAGTGTATCGAGTTCCGCGATGAAAGGGGTCTGTCTGTCGCCTTATGAAACCTAAAGCTGTTAGTAGATAACCCCCTTGGCGCTGTCTTTTTGTCCTCATTTCCTGTTTCTATGAAACCGGACTTAGCAAACCGGGCCAAACCTAGGAACGAAGAAGAGATACCAAATACCAGGATAGAAGCGCGTGGTCTGGACAAGAACCCCATATTTGAATGATGCCTCATCGACATGCAGCGATAGGTCACACAGGTAGATCAGAAAGAGCGGGCAACTACTATGCTACCCTTGTCGTACATATTCAGAATCCCAAGAAAAGGTCCTCTGACCATGACGCATATAAGCAGGGAGAAATATCAGAAAAAGAAGAAGCTGTACATACACATTAATCTTATCCACTTCTATATAGCTTTCAAATGAACACTTTTGTGCCAATACTTCTGATTGACAATAAAGATCTAGGTAGAAAAGCGAATCGATGGATCAGACTCAATGGTGGCGTCAATCCAGATATAGTCGTGCACCAGCAATGTGGCTCTGATAAGCTTGATGACAAACGCTAAGGAATCCCAGTATACGCACTCCGGCAAAAAATGACCGGAGGCGAACTTGACTTCGTAGTTTCTAAAGACTGCCCGTAAAAAAGCAGCTGCAGTTCAGCGAGAAATTTGTAACTCAAAAAGTTGCAAGTTATTCCAAGGAGTGGGTTGGAAAGGTAGACAGACTATCAGTGACATCTGGATCTCCGCAAGTACGACGCCCGGAGTCTGACAGATCTTGTAAATTTTCGAGAAGTTCCCAAACACACGAGGCTTGACGGACAAAGCGGTCCATCGTGGGATCATGTTATTCCCACATAGTGGGGAAATAGGCTTACTCCTGCGTCTGTTGAATCTGCGTTGGACCATCGTAGTATGTTAACCAAAGCGCCTGAAGGAGACCCCTCCAGACATCTCCTGGGCTCATGAAGATCGTGAAGAATTGGAGTTTAGCCATCCGTTTACCCAGAGTTTGACATCCTGAACTTTACTTGAAATAAAATGCTAGAAATGCCAAAAAAAAACTCACGCCGAGAACTCCAGAGTCGATGACCTCAGACTCGTGTCTTCCTCGTTTCTTGCGGATTCTGTTCAGCTGGTCACTCTCCATGCACTGAACGACCCACAACCACACCTTTAACACGGCATAATATCCAGATGACGCAGTGACGTGAACTGAGTGAAGATATGAACAGGGGGCGGATGGCGGAACACGTATGGGTTACTCCGGAACATTCCGAATTGAGCTTGAACCTCGTCCGCCATCAGCTGTTTTTCCGGGAAAATATCACAGCCCGTCTCCCTATCTTTCGAACACACGGAATACTCCCAATGATCTTCGAACGATCAAGGCAAAGCGTCGAGTCTCGACTCGCCGTGCAAATAACAAGTAATATCTCCGCCGTTCGGCTCAAGCGCCCGTGCTGAACTTATTTCTTTGTTGGGCAACCAGTGAGGCTACTGCGCACTTTGGGGTGCTTTCTAGGCCTCTGTATACTCTTATCGAAAGTGCTTTAACCGGCAAGGTCACTGCTCCAGTCAATCTCCGTCCAGGCTTTCTCACTGCAGCCAGTCCAAAAATACTAGCATTGCCAGGTACCAAGACGACAGTCGTGTAATAGAAACTCTGCATGCAGGTTTGAGCAACTACACCCCACGAAATGGCGTTTCGGGGTGACATAGGTGGGTCGACACGGGTATGGAAGCAAACCTCGTTTGTTCCTTACAGTTCTTTTCCCGTAGTCAACCTCAGTGGCAAAGAGCGCGAATATTGCCATGATGTCGCCTCTACTATGAGTTCACCTGCAGACGCAGACTAAATCTGGTTGGCCCCTAAAACGCTATCAGGCTGCTGCGCATTTCCACGTTGCTCTCTCTTGACGACCTTGCGCCTTGGTACTGCTTGATGTAACGCCGAGCCTGCGACTGCTATTGCGCACAGATGTATAACACCTGGAACGATACAAAGGAAGGGTCCAAGTAGTGTAAAAGAGACGGTAGAGGTGATATATGATAAAGTGGGTGCACGGGAAATCGGTAAAAGGCCTCCATCTTGGGAAAGCAGGCGAAGGTCGAATCTAGTGAGGGTATCTCGGTGGCAAACGAATCTGGGCAAACGATGATCTCATAAACGACCTTGAGAAATGTGACGGACTTACCACAACGGAAGCACGTCAACATTTTATGTTGCTCGACGTCCGTTGATCTACATCAGAAATTGTGCTAGGAACGACGTACTTATCAGTGGCACAGTGTAAAAGGTGGAAAACGTCCGGAACTCACTCTAAAGCATTCATGCTACGACACACATCGTTCCAGGTAACTCTGGGGTAGATTCCTCATTAACGGGTACTATCGTAAAATTTGACGTTTCAATGAGGAGTGCTATATCCTCCGGCGCGATGATGTCAGGCAGAGCAAGAGAGAGAAACTCATCCATGGTACGGAGAGCTGGTGGATGATGCTGTTAGTGGCCTTACGCTGATCAGCGTGGACTGGGGGTCGGGTTATGGCTTAAAACAGAGGCATATTGCCTGCCCAAGTATGTTTTATTTGTGACTGCAAGACAATGTGTTTGGAAGCCTATTGTGTGACCTGTTGTTGACGGGCCGTGTATTTAGGCGAATTGCCCTTCCGTATTAAGCGAACAATGCCTTGCATCTACGAACATACACTAAGGAAATAAATAAAACCGACGAAGAGGTTCACTCATGCGGGGGTTTCTGAGAAGCGGAAGTATCATTAAGTAGTCCCCATTGTTTTCTATACACGCTGCAAACAATTGTTTTTACTTCAATTGATGCTACACAATGGGATATACTGTAGATGCGATCTCATCTTGATAAGCAACGGACATTCTTTTCTTTTGACATGATTGCTAAGCCCAGGAGTTGAAGCGACAACCACCAGGAAAAGAAACTTTTGGAGAATTTCTTCGAAAAGACTTGACTATAAATGACAAGACAATAAACTTGAATTGTGGATCTATCAAAATAAAACCAATACATTGCGAAGGTAGGTACACGGAAGACGGAAATTCCCACTGCAACGATACGTACAGGAACGAATGACCAGCATCAATAAGTGAAGACACTGTAGGAAAGGAGAGGACGGCTAAGAAAGAGGGAGTGGCGAGAACTGCGGCTATTCTGCCACCGACCTATGGGTACTGTTTACAGCCTGATTTCATGCCCTAGCGAAGTGAACGTGAGCCTGATAAGTCTACATCGATAAATAGACGGAACGTACAAAGGACTCAGTGTCACAGAAGAAAATAGAGCTTCATGCGATGACGCAGCCCGCTCCGTGGTAATCATACGTTGAATCACGTTCAGTGTCAACTGGTAGTAACTCTAGGGCGAAAGACTCTGGGTCTTCTAGGCTACTGAGTATGATGTCAAGAGAGTCCATTGAGAGAGGGCGGTTTTCGAGAGCTAGTCTGGTTTACCAGGCAGAAGTATAGCTTTTCCAGCAAGCAGAAGTGTGGTAATTTATGCGATAGCGACAGCCGCTATTTGATTTTAAGTACTTAACAAGACAAAGGATGGTAAACATTGTTTGGGTCCCGTTATTGTTGACCAGATTTGGGTGTCAAGTTGGACTTGAGTCAGACTATATGAGGGTGAGTACTACGATGCGCTGCCAGAAAGAACACAAGAGTAAATGGGATACTCAAAGAAGTAGATAGATAGGTCCTAGTTGCACTATTGAAGCTAAGGCTTTGGAGCACGAATTGATTGTGGTCGCAATTTGGGAGTGGCATCTTTTCGGGGTCGCCAAACGATCGTGACATTATTTCGGCATATGGTGCAGGGGAAACCGCCGGAACATTCCAAGAATGAATGTTTCGGGATTTAACAACTTTTCGTTCCCGAGTCCGTGACACCCATAAGTATAGGAAACGAATATTATGTATTCCTAATCTGAAATACGCTTGTTTTGGTCCTAACATCGCTCCACGACTGAACCCGAAGAAGTTGTACAGTTTAAATTTGAGTAGAGCAAAATATTCGAAGTGAAAAACGATTGTGATGCATGTGAGTAAGCAAATGAAGACTCAAGGGCATGGATTTGAAAACGGAACCAGCAGAGCTGGAGGATATGAACTGCTTAAGAGATGGGTAGGTGGAGGCTGAGAAATCGACCTCAGAGTGAAATCGTCGGAAAAATCCGAAGGGAAATAAGCAGTGGACACGAAGACTGTATCATCGTGGTCTTCTCTGTCGGCAGAAACTGCATTATAGGTTGAATGTCCACAGGTGCTATCGATATCTGGTAGAGCATTAGGTGCCGGTGGTCGATGGTTCGGTAAGACGGGATATTTTTCGTCTCCTGGAATCGTACGCGCCATAGATAACCGGTACGAGGGAGGTACTGTGGATGACGCCGACGAAGGTGAAGGGTTTCCGTTCTGATAGGTTCCGAGCTCAAGATCAACATTGATAGATTCGGGCCGATTCTTGTACCCAGGCAAGGGAGGGAGAGGCTTCGTCTGTGTTAGAGAAGGCTTTTTCAACCTGAAAGTAACAGAAGAGGTTGAGAAGCTTTGAAAACGGGAAGAAGAATTCTATCTTACCCAGGTACGGCATTCGCTTTCTGGGTAGTGGGCTTGAACCCAAACCAGCCGGCAGCCTTCCAAAACACGAGATGGTACTGTTTCTTCGCTTCGCTGGCGAAGCCGAAGAGGGCAAAGAAAGAGGAGGCGCAGAATACGGATAACCATCGGGTGAGTTCAACAGCAATCTCGTAACCATAATCGCCACGCCATATGAGTGCTGGTATCTTATCGACGCGAGAAAACCCATAGTGCGTGTCAGCCCAAGACTCCCAGGGTACTAGCCGGACGCCTTTCGAGCTGATATACATCACATATATGCCTAAAGGGAGCGCGAAGAGCATATTAGCCATGGCAAGAATCATGAGCCGTAGGTAACGACTAGTATTAATGGATAAATTGCTTTGTGATGATACGAGCACGGCAAATTCAGCACGATGACGAAAGAAAGAGCGGAGTGCGAGTCCGGAGTAAATGAAAGAGGCGACTGCCAGGAGCAGGGGCCACATGAGCCAGAGGAAGTAGGCCGGGAGAGTATTATATGTTACTGGGTAGCACCCGATATCTTCAAGGATGTCAAAACGGTGGGATTGCACAACGATGTCTATAAGTCAGGGTTTACTTGATGCTCGATAGTGGATTGCGATGAGCACTTACGTAGGATAAGAGCGAGGATGGGAATTCCGACTGCTATACAAAGGTCTTCAATGACACCTCGACGTTTCTGAAAGAAATGGTTGTATCAGCTACGCCATGAAAGACATCGATGATCCCCCGCTTACATCTTCGTGAGTCACAGAGGCCGTACGGATGCATGTAATCCTGTAAAGTCTGCGACTTATGCAGAGTGCTGACGCATTCACACCGATGCTGTATCCTAGAATGATTTGAGCGGCTACAAATAAAAACAATATTTAGAAAAACGGGTGAATGGAAAATTCAAGTCGGTCACCCACTTATATCACACCACACGGGGGCGACGTTATCGACGTTTCCTCGCCATATGAGTGCGTTAATGAACTCAACGAGACAAACTGTTGCGGTCCATGTCATGAAGGCGCAGGTACCGGCGTTCCACACTTTCCAATGCCAAGGCAGAGGAATAAGACAAAGAATGAAGCCCAGGAAGGCAAATACTGGGAAAAGAGGGTAGTAGATATCCATGACAGTATCGCGCGACGAGAAGGAGCCTTTCCATCCTGGTAGTCTTTATAAGAGATAAGATTCTCTTTCACGGAGAACAATGGCAAAAAAAACTACAATGTATGACGTCACATGTTCGGAAGCAAATATAAAGATTTGTTTTAGCACCTGTTTTTAGGCATTTGGTTTCTGAAAGCATGGGAAATTGTTATTCGGTCCCTTTCTTCGGGCCAACCGAGCCTCATTTTCACCTTCTGTGGTCGAGACTCGATAGTCAACGTCAAACGCAGCCGTTTGGGGCTTTGGGGGCTACACAAACACGCTGGTTTACTGGAGCAAGCTGTCCATCGGTCCGGAGATATAATTTCTCTCATTTGCATGAATTTATGCCAAAGCAGCTAATTCCATTAAGAATGGGTACATTCAAGGCAAGTCTTAAGTCTTAGAGCCATTTGGCCACTTGTATGATTGATCTTCTTTATCTAGCAATGAAATTGGCACTTTCCCCTTGAAAAAGAATTCTACCCATAGTTCTCGTGCTGTGAGCCTGAACACATGCCAAGGTGAATATTGGAATTACCGTAGGGGCCATTCATCAGTATCCTTATATCAAACACAACTTGAATCTGTCTGAATAGCATCGTTGAATGCTCACTGCGATGATGATAACCAGACTTGTCATTATCGTTGTGCCTGTGCTTTTCTTATTCCAGTACTGAATTTGATGTCCACAACTCTACAACACCTGCAAGGCCCTGCCTCTCCTCTTCTACCAGGTTTGCTTGCAAAATGACAGACTACCGATGCTGAGATTTTTCTAACATCAACTGAGCTAGGCACACAACCCATGTCAGTGGTCTTGAGAAATCATGACAAAAGACCTCCGTATATTCCTTGTATCTGGGCCCTTTGCCTGTGGCATTCACTAACGTCAGTGGAAGATTCTCAGTCTGTTCACCGAGCCAATTGAAAGAGCTTATGAGCATTCTGGGGGTAGGGAAGCTGCATGAACTTGTCAGTCAAGGCCAAAAACCAACTTACTTGAGTGTACTAGCCTGGATATAACTGTTTCGATAGGTTTACCATGGATAATGCAATATTAGACCCCTGTGGCAACCTTTGGATATCAATTTGGTGTTCTCATTGAGATAGTAGACATGACAAAATTCTAGTTCAGGTATGTTACATACACAATCGAGATTGAAAATCGACTACAAATTCACAAAATTCTTATTGTATGCTTTCGTCAATCTGTCAGTCTATGATATGATTCTTCTTCTGGCAGCACTACAATCTTGAAGGCTACTTCGACATCAATTGCAATCCTCATTCCCACTCTCTGGCATGTTATCCTGAATTTGGTGTTGCAGAGATACTTGATGAAGTGCTAATAGTGCAGACGAGATTCTTGAACAGCCAAAGATGTCGTACAAGATAATGCATGTCAGATGATTAAAATGCTACTATGTATAACCACTTGAAGGTCATCATGACTCATGGGTAAATATGGAACAAGTTCCAGAAATTGGTGGACAAGGATGAAATACTATCCCAACTTGTGTATGGATTACCCTCTAATCCTTCACTCACATAGAAGAAGACACTCAGGCTGCAGTAGCTTTCTTGTCCTGATTACTCTTGAACTAAACAGATGTTTCGATTACCAGGGTCTGTCGATGGGGGAATACAGCAAGGGACTGTCGACTATGATTCAAGTCATACCATTAAATCCAAGTTCCTCCAATCATTCAAGTTTCTTGAATCTGCCACAGAAGTGCACAGCATTATACCACTTGCTAGAGTGATGCCAGAACATACAGGTTCCTGTCCTTGTCAGGGCATTAATCTCATTGTATTATGCTACTGTTTTTTTTTTGATGCAGCAACTAGTCATATATGCAATGAATATATTGACATGTATAGTCACAAACAGTTGCCATTGTTGTTAATTCACAATGATGCCATCATTTTTTGAGCAGCTCCTGAGAAAAATCTTGTAGCAAATTAATACCATAAAGTCAATTTCAGAATCTCAGGTCATCTAGTCCAATCTCCCAACAATTCCTTGTTCAAATTTCAATTAGTAACTCTTACTTCATGTCCATGCCTACTTAACAACTGAAACTTGTCCCCATGGATTTCCTGAGGAAAGGGATAGTGCCATGACCATCAAACAGCCTGACATTGTTATGGATATCATGTTCTCAACTTGGCCCTTGAGTCTACAGATGCATGTACTCAGGCTTATCAATAATTTACTAGTATCTTCCTTCACTTTCTATTACTTTCTATTACTTTCTCTTAATTTCTCTTAATTTCCTGAATCTTCTTACTGATACTAGAAGATTGTAGAAGACTGTAGAAGATAATTACTCTGAAGCTATTAAGTATATAAAGACCACCTGTAGTACATACAGAAAACCAATCAATCTTACTACCAACTCAACTCCACTACAGTGTGAATGACTACTAAGTCATTTGAACCAGTTATGCCAAGTGCTTGCCATTCTGAGCTATCCAACTACACCTAGCACTTGTTGGAACATTCACACTCAGTGGACCAAACTCTAATTCTTAACAGACATCCTGATTGTCATGCACCTATGATAACTTTTTACTTACAATGGCAACATGATGCTTCTTCTAAGTTATAATCTAGTTTTTATCCAATTAGAATTGTAGCCTATCCTTATGCTTCAATCATCATCAAAAACTAAGAATATTCCAGCCAACTTCCAAGTACATTCTATTCAGCAAGTTCTTTATAGTCCATGATGAGTGCCAGACTTCTACGAACCTGGCCTGATCTAGATTATTACCTTACAAGAAGCAGACTCACATGCTTTGTGTGAACACCCAGTTCTGTTCTGTCCTACACTTTGGTCACTGACCACCATGTCATCTGGTTCCTCTAGAACAACCCACTCCCCAGTGCCAATTAGCACAGTCGTAAAGTCACTTCCCAATGAATGGCTTGACCATAATCCAATCAAAGTCAAGTCTTGCCTGTCTATCCCACTGTCTATTACACCCAAGACTGTTCCAAAGTGAGCCATGTGGTTTAGGCTGGTCCTTCATGGGTGAATATGATTATGTCACCTTTGATGGTATCGAAAGGGTTACTGGACATGGATGTGGGTCAAGACCCACAAAATCAATCATTCAAAAGTGTTGATGCAAAGTGTCTCTATCTCTTCATCCTGGCACCATCAGGGCCATGCCATTTGAAGACTTACACATCAAGGCCAGTGTGAGCAAGGAGATGGTTGAACAGAGTGTTAAACTTCCCACTGAGGTATCTGAAATTTCTCTTGGTAATCTTACATTAGGCAGTCTCAGTATGTGTGAAGACTTCTCTTTCAATGTTGTTGTCACCTTGAACATCTCTGCTGTCCATACATCTATTCCCATTCCCTCATGTCCAACTGTTGGGTCAGAGATCATGCATGTTGTCACTGCTTTGTTCAATGGTGAATTTTCCATCAACATCAAGTTTGTGCTTTTCACATGTCACTCTGGGAAAGGACAGGCATATGATCCCAGGGCTGTGTTTGCAACCAGGAAGGTATTGATGGGCCATGGTGCATTCATTGATAAATGTAAGCCTGAGTAGCTTTTGCCTGCTGTATGTTTCTTACACTGTGTGGCTTAGATGTTGTGGAAAGCAATGGCATTGATATTGATTGTGATGACAGCAACTTGGAATGTGATGGAGAACTAGGGGTGCTAAGTATGGCTGATATGGATGGAGTAGATGGAAAGCAACAGAACCATGGCAGAGATGTACCTGAGGGAGCTGAAATCATGGTTGAGCCTCTGTGTGACAAAGATCTTCCAGACTTGGAGCAGACTTCTTTTCCACACAAAACTTTTGTTGAGTTTAACTGGATGGCATCTGCTGGGAATCACTCTAGGGCCTGGAACCAAACCAGACCAGTGCACTTAGGATCTGTAAAACTTATCGAGGATGTGGCCTATATAATGTATGCAATTTCTTCTACTGCTTCTGTGGTCTTGCTTAAATTCCATCCTCCAGCTTCAAATCCCTTATTACATACATATACACTGGAAAACTAGCATTTAAGCCACTGAAATCCTCAGGTTCTGTTGAAAGAAAACCTAGTGCATGTTCACCAAAATCATTGTACCAATTGGCAAACTGAGTTTGTACTGATATGTTTATGACTCAATCACTTTTTAATCATCTGTATAACAGGCTGTACTGGACAGACTCAAACAACTTGCATTTGACAACTTATATTCCCAATTGACAGAGGAAAACATTGTCCAAGAGCTCTTTTCAACATTTTTGTGTGAGTATGTTCACTTCCCACTGCCTGCTATCTTCTGCTTATATAAATTCTTTCAGTAACTCTGAAGTATTCAAGATGGAGCTGACAGTCCTCCTGAAGTATTTTTCAATGATCCATGTTTGTGCTGAGTGGGAGAATATGATTGACATGGTGTTCAGCAGTGGAATGCCCCACAGAGTGATGGTTATAAAGAGGGTTACACGTCAACTGGCAACCTCAAAGGAAAATGAATATTACTCAAGAGTGGCACACACACCATAGTAACATCCATTTTCTTAGTACTGTACAATTTCAATCAATTGTCAGGCCTTGTGACCTGTTGACAAAATATTGATTTCGTCAAAAACTTGGTCACATATTACCATTGAAGGGCAAGTATAAACAAACAACAAGTGCTGTGACAGAGGGCCAACAGCTGCCTTCGATACAGTACTACTGGCACATTTCAAGCCTAGAAATTGAAACACGAAATCAATCTGAGTTCATATCAAACTCACATGGCAAACAGTTGAGTTTCCCATCTTATAATGCAAAGGCTGGTCACATCTTCAAAATTAAAAAAAGCTATAGAATTCCAATTTCAGAAAAAGTACTCAATGTTGTCATGCCCTTGAAATCCAACATTCACGATACCCGAGCAGCAGATGTGAATTTCAATGATTTTGGTGTATCGGGTCTTTCGGCACGATACCCGATTCCTATTCCTATCTTGACAAATAGAACAGTCAGTGATGCACCGTACTCTTGAGATTTAAACTATTGTTCTCGGATTCTATCTAGTTCTAGCTATCTTTGAATTCATTGATTCCTCGACCCAATAGTGAGAAAATCGAGTCTGATATCTACCACAACACTAAAAGTATTTGGAGCGAGCTGGGTCGTGGCCTATCCTCCATCGATCATCGATAACCAACATGTCATAGGGAATACCAGAAAATTTCCCATAGTTCACGATCGTGCCATCTCTTTTGATCATTACCTCACAGGAAGCAATTACATACCCCTTATGTATACCATGCTTTGTGCAGTCCTTCAACACGGCCGAACCTTGATCATTGATCACCATGTCCTCTCTTGTCGCTACGCCAGCCTTTCTCAAAATCGTAAAGTCTCAGCCTGATAGCTGGTCTTGCAATCCATTAAAGATCATATCTTCCTTCTCGATTTCACTGACATCTCCTGCACCCTCGACTGGGCAGTTTCAAACTGAGGCATGCGGTTTGGGCTGGTCTTTTTCCGGAACATATGAATCTATCGGACTAGTCGACAAGGCGAAGCAAAGAGTAGGGCTGATAGGGATGAATCAAACCATTCAAAGCCATCGGCGTACATTCTCCTTCTCTGTCCATCCTGGTGCCGTCAGGGGCATACCATCTGGTGTACTGCGCGTCAAAGCCAGCATGAGCCGAGGGATGGTAGAACAATCTTTTCAACTCCCTATTGATGTATCTACACTTTCTCTCGGCAACATTATTCAGGAAAATGTGGATCATTACTCCCAGTATCCTTTTGATGTTGCCGTCACCTTAAATATTTCCACCGACAGTATACCTATTCTCTTTGCCCCTCGTCCGACCGAGTTGGAGATGATGGAGGTCGTGACTGCTTCGCTCGATGGTGAATTTCCCATCGACATCAAGTTTGTGCTTTTCACACGCCGCTCTGTGACGGGGCGGGCCCATGATCCTCGGCCTGTGTTTGCAGCTAGTAGGGTGTTAAAGCGCCAAGGCCCATGCATGGATCAATGTGAGTCCGAGTGGTTTCGGCCTTACTGCACATATCTCACGCTGCAGGGCCTGCGTAGACGTCATGGAAGGTGACAGCGTCGATATTGATAGCGATGGCAACAATTACGAAGACTCTTGCGATTATCCGTTTGAGAATGACAGCGACTTGGAGTCGGACATAGATCATGAAGTATCAAAGTTGGAAGGTGTGGTCGGGGTAGATGGAGGAAGCTCGAGTGGATTATTTGAAGAATATGACTCGAGAATCGATCCAATGTCTACACCGGAAGACGGATGCGCATACTTTTCGGCTTCGGAACTTGAAAGCAGCTCCGCAGATTGTGCGCCAGATGAAGCCCCTATTGACTTGGAGCAAACTGCTTTTCCACACAAGACTTCAGGTGAAAATCACGACGAGACGACCTCTGCTCGAGATCTCACGAGGAACTGGAGCCAAAGCAGGCCGGCTCGCTTGGGCTCCGTAAAACTTATCAGGGATGTAGCTTATACAACGTACGCAATTTTCCATTTCATTTTCCTTGTTCTTAATTGAACCTCCACTCCAAGCTTCAAATCCCTTATCTCATGGATATACACTGGAAAAATTGCCTTCAAACCGCTGAAATCTGCGCGGTCTCTTCAAAGAGATGCTAAGCTATGTTCACCAAAGTCAATGTACCGATTGGCGACCCAAGTTCGTCTTGATTAACCGACGACAAGGCTAATTTTGAATTTATGTATGACAGATCGGACTGGACGAGCTCAAAAAGCTCGCCAGTGACAACTTGAATTCTCAATTGACAGAGGAGAATATTGTTGAAGAAGTCTTTTCGACGTTTTCGCGCCAGTACGTCACATCTCACTGACGAGGAATTGCTTACGTTGATTACTGCAGTAATCCCGAAATCTTCGAAATGGAACTGACAGTACTACTAAAGAATTTCTCGACTGCTCGCGTACGCGCAGACTGGGAGAGTATGGTCGATGTGGTGTTTGACGGTAAAATGCCTTATGGAGTGATTGTTTTCAAAAAAGTGACCCAGCGGCTGGCAAATTCAGGGGTTCGATTCTGTTAGCATGGGCATGTATCTAATGTGAAAAGGGTAGCCTCACCATGGCTGCACGGGAAATTTCCGTAGTATCAGAAGACTGAACTGACTCTCGGCTTGCATGACATGAGCGTGCTACGCCTAGCCCTTCTTCGCTTCGGCAGCAAGCATGTGCTCGAACTAACCTTGGCGGACTCTCGTCGGAACGCAAGGAAGAATGCCGAGTCCTTCTGTATCTGAAAATACGGCCGAGCATAGGAAATACTAGGAGATGAAGAACAAAGGATGGTGGAAAGAAACAAAGGCCGTGCTCAATAACTTAAATTAGAGCAAGATCAGAATGGAGGAGACTCATACTGAATACTTTATGTAGAGCCCCGAGCGATTAAACAGATTTTCGAAGAAACCAGCGTTATAGTTGTAAAGATCTATTCCCAAGCATCAGAACGCAATTAAAAAGTTTTGAATTTCAATGAAATTCCATGTTTTTTTGGTAAGACAAAGTTGAGCAAAGGGAGAAAAATGGTCAAGGCTGACCGGATCCAAGTAAGATGGAATAAAGTAAGGTCAAATTAGGAAGGGGAACAGATGTGTTGTAAGAGGGTGATATCGAATGAAATGAAAATGGCGAACCCTAGTGACCAACAAAGTGTCTCAGGCAAGTAACGGCGGCGACGAAGAGATGGGAGACTTATCAATAAAGAAGGACATATACAGCACTCACAAACGACAGTAGAGTTTGGTGTCCCTGCAATGGGCAAGCCGATCAGCGGACGTTACCAAAGACGCAAGAAGAGCCTAATGGATGAACAGGAAGGCGAAGAAATGTTTTATATGAGCGCATCTCTTCTGGTCCTGCGGACAAGTCAGTAAATTGAATCTATGGATTAGAACATGGGGCACGAGCGTCAAGCAATAACACACATCGCCCCGACGTTGCCGCCACCTTATTTTTCATTGTGCATCAAATTTGGAAGACAATGAAAGAACTTTTGACCTGCGTGTTCCGCGAGAATCTCTGGGGCAGGCGTACGAGCTGGATGGTGGTAGAATAATTAGCATGAGGCCGATATAATTTCATAAATAATAAAGCAGGACCTTGTCAAGCGTTTGACAGTGGGGAGCGGAAACTTCGACTCTTGAGGCCTGTCTGAAACACCCGATTCACTGGGCGCTGAAATTCAATCGGAGGAACGGTCATTCACGAGTCCTTTCTTAAGGCTTACGTTTACGCTTGGGTTGAATACTAAGTATCTATTGGGAAGATAAAATACATTCCATAACCTATAATCGTCAAGGCCACCTGGGCTATGGAACGATTGTATAACGACAAGAAGGCTAAGAGAGAAAAGAGAGTGGTGAATGTCGATGTTACTAGTAAAAATAATACTTGTTGGTGTATGTACTAGATTGTCCTGTGAGTTTCCAAGTAGTCAGGACTACTCGAGCGGAATAGTAGAGAAAGAACACATACTGTAATGAGAAACGAGAATCCATAACCAGAAGGCGAAGGCGAAAGAGTTAGTGGGTGAGAGGTTACTGTACAATAGCGTTGAGCTGGTGGCACAGCATGGAGAAAAAGAAAAGCCTCACAAAGATAGCTTATTGCCAACAGAAACACGGGAAAAGATGTATGCGGGATTCAAAACGTCGCTAAAAGCGGAGGACGAGGACAGTGTGATTGATACTGTGGCTAGACGTCAGTGCATGGAGATTAGTGAAGGCTAGAAGACCCAACGAACCTTATGAAATAACACAGAACGCCGTGACGTCTCCAGCATCGTATCGCTCTGTGTCTACAGGAATCGAGGGCATTGACATCACTCCCACGTCTGGGGAGCATAAACTGAAGGGGACGATCAACGTTGGTAGTGGTGTGTGGTCCGGCTGGCAGGAAGAGCCCAAGAGCGTTTCGAGGTCTGTGAAGCTGTCCATGGGGTTGATAATAATGATAGCTGATGGCTGATAGGGTTACAGAGTCAATTTGAGGGGAGGGGGTATCGCTCCGACAGGGAGTAACGTGCTTGCGTGCGATCACACCATTCATTTATCCACCAGAAGACAATCGCATGTTGGAACTATTGTTCGCTACAATGGGCACGATCTTTGTACGCAGAAGGCTACCTTATTGGGCATTTCAGGTTCGGGTGTCATAATTTTTGACTATGTGCTGCTGATTTTGCGATGTAAAGCCTTCACGGAAAACGGTGGGTCGTCCTGAGTGTCGGACAAAAATAAGGAAAAGATGGGCAAACGAGGAGTTGTTAAAAAAGTAGCACCCATCCTCGTCAGCTTCTGTGAAGGCCATTGTCAGTGAGACGGTGCGGCGGAGTTTGAATACACAGGTTGAGAAGAACAGTTTCTCCGCTTGATATCCTTCCCCACTCAACTGCAATTAATGGTCTAGGTTGGCATCCGCACCCTCGTGGCATGATATGTGAAATAGATATGGCTTGCGAGTATCGAAACAATAGTTGTGCCCGTAATCTTCAAACTGAAACATAATCTCAGGCCGTCAACGGAAGGAGATCAATCTGATCGTTCGATCAGGATTAGCATTGCCATACCTCACAGAACTTTTATACAACACTAGGCAACAATATCATAGGAATAACCTCCTATGTGAATATGCAAAGCTAGCAGCAGATACATTGGAGCACTCCAACAGTAGCGTTCAGTCCGAAACAGTGCAGAACCGACGTCTTCAGGACTCGGAGTCAACATGGGCTTGACACGAGCTAGTCAGGCGAAACTTGTCCGTGAAGAGAATGGTTCCCTGCTCCTCCGTTCAAGATCACTAGCATGTGGACGCAGCGACACCTTACATTTGCCGAAAGATTGACCTGTTTCCTCGGAGACGCCACGATGCAAGGGAGTACACCAAAATTTAGGGATTGGATGAAGACGTATCTGGCTGTTGGGCAAAGTAGATTTAGACCCCAAGAGAAGGACAAAATATAAGCAAAAGAGTTCAACCTTCTCTCGAGATATCGAGATATAACCCTCCAAGACAGGACAAAAACACCCTCGAACCCCGACAAAAGGCGGGTAGTTGTATACGCTGAAATCCTCATAGGTGGCGGATGCGTAAGTATACATTGTCGTTCTCTTGAATCGGACTTGAGCGCAGTTCGAACAGCCCATTTAATAAGGCTACGGGGGGCTTAATTTTTGGGATGACATCGATAATCATTGACGTCGCCACTAGGCCGAGGGCATCCTCTCTACATCGTGGGAAATATCAGCGAACAAGAAAGAGGAGGTTGTCATCAACAAGCGGCCCTTACCAAGTCCAGACTTCTTGACTGTGAACCCCGTTTTTGTCCTGGAGTAGTCGACGTGCCATGGTATGTCGCAGTGCCCTGGGTCTGTCATTACGAGCAGCTGAAAGCCCGCAAGAGACGGCTATCCATTTTGGTATTCCTCCGAGTTCGTCTGCCAAGGGTGAGTTCTGAGACAGCTGCAGTTTGTGCCAGGGTAGTTTACCGGAACGCCACATTCGGTCGGGATAATATTATGGGGCTATGCAATTGTCACCCTGGCTATATGCATCGAGCTATGGTGTCTATCATCGCCCGCCCGCCCAGCCATTCCGGAGAATAAAGAAGAGAATGGGGTTCTCGGTGTGAAGTCCGTAGGTAGAGGCCAAATCCCGGCAACGCACTCACGCCTCCCACTGGAGTGAGACACGAGCCTAGCTCGTAGAGTTTCCGGCTTCCTTTCCGAAAACCTTCAAAGAAAGTGAGCGAAATCAAGGTCGGCAGTAAGACCTGGATCATCTGATCAGGATTGTAGTGTCGTCATTAGAGAACTATACGCCTATCTTACGCGGATGGGGGCTATCGTTGTTCAGTTCGTATGAGTTCTAAGCTTGATTTGAGCAGATAAGAACATACGGCGATAACATAACAAGTTTTAAAGGACATTCGAGTGAGAGCATAGGAAAGTACAGCCTATGGATGTTGCTGCGTCATTAGAACGCTGCTATATGCGGGTTCCAACATACCTTATATTTAACTTATTATATTTACGCGGACGCCACAGCTGAATAGGGCACATCCGGACTGTAGACATTAGTACCGGTCAGCACGATCGCATCGAGCAATCCGTCGATATAGGGAGGGGCGTCTTGATCCAGCAAAGTTGAACCTCTTGTGCTGGAGGAGTTAAGAAGAGACACTTTTCACCGTGGTGGATCCAAATGCGTACAATGAGGTAGGGTAGCAGAACGTAGATGTTTTTGGCATTTGTCGGAGAGCTGGACTTAGGTGTGCCTGGAGCAGGTCATTGGATGCCTCGCTCTGTTAAAAAGGACCCTGTTGTCTTTCGGCAAGCCTGTGGACAAGGCGGAGTTTCAATTTCCTACCGGAATATGTCCACATTTGGAACTCTCATTGTTCTTCCCACCATACGGACAGAAGGTAAAATTCAAACTATTTTGCTATTAAAAACTTTTAGGGTAAAAGAAGGAGACGCTTCCCTATATGCGTGAAGACAAATTTATCGCGACTCTGTGAACAAGATATTACAGCCGGCACAGATATCAAAGTTCCTATCCCGGGAGGACAGCTCCTCGTCTCCGGACTATAGGTACCGCCGACTTTTGCGTAGCAGCGACGTAGTAAAACATCGGTGTTCTGAGTATATGCCGGAAGCCTGGACCCTGTGGCATCGCGGAAGGCGCAACAACCCGTCGTCTCTCAACAGAGCTCGACGTCAATAAGCCTCCGTTGTGACCTTGGAGAACTAATACGGGAGACATAGTTCGCCGAGGTGTGAATTAGGACATCTAGATTGAGCACTGAATCAACAAACTGCCGAGAACTGGGAGACCTGCAACAATAATGAGGCGCGAAGAAAGATATCGCACAACCCCAAGGCAAGATTGAAGGCATCCCATGACATAATCTTTGACCAGATAGGTGGATTACTACCCATAACTGAGGACCAACAATCACGGAAAGTAAGACATGTATGTATCCCGGTGTCCAGGTCAAGAGATCTAGCAATTGGCGAAATAATCCTATGAGGCTATACAATTGTCACGCAGACTATATGCATCGAGCTTTCGTCATCATCCGGCTGGATAACCATTCCATAAAATCAAGTTGAGGATGAGGCTCTCCGCATGGAATCGTAGAGATTGCGCTCCGGAGACCCCGGATCCGCGGTGTGATGCTTTTTTAAATTCAGGTCAAATGCAGGGAAGGTTTTGATCGAAGATGCTCAGGGCCGACCGCGAGTTGGTATAATGTGGTCAAAATGTGAAATAAAAGTTGTGTTTATATGTAAAACACGAGTGAACTTTCCCGTCCTCTATTGGAGATATACTGAATGGGATGTACATCAGAGTTTGATATAACCTAAAAAGTTGTTGAATTGATACTACTGGGAGAGTTTCGTGTGTTATTTGTAAAATCTCGCTGTAGAAAATTTGGAGTGATAGAAATACAATTTACCAGAAATCGAATATCGAATGAAAGGTGGGGGAGAAAGGGTTAATATAGGTCATTCTGCATGGGAAGAGATTTCAATCTCTTCAAGTTTATGGGCCTGGGTGCCAATAGCCAGCTTGTTTGATGTGGCATAACACGCTGAATCTCCTTCGGTGGGAGAAGTTAACTCATCTGTCGATGTATACGGGGGATGATAGGGAATGTAACATGAGTCTGCATCGTCTTTATCGAGCGATGAAGAATCTTTGGCGGTTAAGACGTTGCCACTAAAAGTTTTATCCGAATTTGTGGAAAGAGGCGAAGTCGGGCCACGACAACTATGCATGAATTCTGGGTTAACAAAGAAATAGTGCTAAGTTCGAGAAGAACTTACAATGATGGGAGCGACACATTCGCAATAGACTTTGAGGGTGGTTCAGGACGGCGGAAGATAACACGGTTAACCCAGGTGAGGCATGCTCGATACTCCTTCATGGCATCCTGACCGAAAGAGAAGAATCCCCAAAACAGTATTGATGAAATAGGAATCGTCCACCACAATAAGTATGTGTAAAGCCGATATGTTGGCGTGATGAATAGTGTTGGGAATTGCGAGACCCGAGAGAAATTCCAGTGTACATCGGTCCAGCCAGTCCACGGTCGCAATCCGCCTTTCATGGTGAACCACATGTTCACGACGGTGACAAAGATGCCCCAGAAGATTTGCATGAGCGCCATGGACATGAGCCTGAAGTACCGGGAGGGAGTTAGAGCAGAGTTCGAGTTTTGAAGATGTCTAGCGAACGTGATGCGTCGTATCATGAAATGGTGCAGCGATAAACCTGTGACAAAGGTGTGAGATATGTAGGTGAAAGGAAAGCAGAAGGCGTACTGGCAAATATTGCTGCGGATATGGAAAAGAATGACGGTGGTACCCAAACAAGAAAGAGAGAAGGTAAGGATACGAAGGTGTTCGGCCTGCAGCCAAAGTCTTCTACAATATCGAAGCGGTGGCCTTGGACGACATAATCTGAAAGAAAGTCAGCCACAGGAGACATAGGATGACCACAAAGGACGCACGGAGTGCCATGTAGATGGCGGGTACTCCAAAGCAGAGGAGAAAGTCAATGATTCTTCGTCGATGTTTGTCTTTGAGGCTGGTGTTGGCTTGGCGGACCGAAGAGACTCTTTCAAGATGCATGCAAAGGCAAAAGAGAGACACCGGGAGAGCGACAGTAGACCCGATAATAATCTTTGTGGCTATTGAGAAAAATGCCTCTGTGTGAGTAGTGTCGATAAAAGAAGGCCGTATCGCACTCACTGATGTCGCACCAGACCGGAACAACGATACGGACGTTTTCCCTCCATATGATTGTATTCACACCGTTGATAACGTTCCCAGTGAATAGCCACAAAGAGATAGAGATCGTAGGGACTGTACCGGCTCGCCATTGCCAAGGAAGGGGCATAAGCACGAGCAACGCACAGAGGAAAGAGACGACGGGCAATTCACCGTGCATTGTGGTGGTATGGAAGAAGCAGGCAAGGTAGGAAGGGATGAAAAAAATACGTCCAATGTCATTTTGGAGATAATGAATAAGTTCAAAGGATTCGATAAATAGGAACGACAATGAGGGACACGACAATGGGCGGAGTCTGAATAACACCTAACCAGTTTGCCATTCGTCAGATCCGATCAATGTCCGAACCACGACTTTGCATTGTAAATGTCCTGGAGCTTATGAAGTGGCGCTATAAATTGGACCTCGTGGCCTCTTTTTGAGCAACAAATCCCTGCCCCTTTAGCCTCGCCCGATTTTATACTCGCCCTCCTCGTAAAGTCATGGACACCTTTCGCTTTCTGAACATCGACACGTTATCTACTGAAACAGAGCTCGTTGCCGCTCCGGTTACTAAGCCAGACGTGTTAGATACACTTGACCCACCCCGCGACGAAGACCGGCCAGATGGGACATACTCTCAATTCTGCGTTGTCGCATGAAGTCTCTGTAAGTCAAGCTGTCATTCGTTGAGCTACTAGCCAACTTTTATTCACAGATGCCACTGCATTATCTTGCTCCCAGACTCGAATGTTGAGCAATTTTGCTACGCTTCCGTCCAATTCGTGCGTCGGCTTTGTGGTTTTCTTTTCTGCTAATTGCAGCTAATTGCAACTATGTGTATTAGGTTTTCTATCGCTCATTTATTACCCCAATCATTATATCCACTCGACGCACAAACCAATAAAAATTGTGCGCTGAATTCTCTTCGTCACGCCATCCATCTGATTTTTCTTCCCTACTTCAGCGTGCTACAGCGATACATACTAAGATCACTTTGAAAGTGACCTGCATACATTTATAGTATTCTTTCGAGTCTAATTTTCATTCCTCATCATTTCGCGATATTTCTAGACATTCATTATTCGCCAACCACTACCACCTTTAGATATGTATTACTATTAGTGATATTTTATGTTGCCGGTCCGCATTTAATAATTTCCCAGGCCTTGAATTGTGTTTTTGTGATCAGATACATCAATATGTGTTCAATATGAAGACTAAAGCTGCTCAATAAAAAAGCTTGGCACACGGGGGTGCGCTTCACTCTGGGATACAGGTGAGATTGCGGTGCGATCCTGCCCACCAAGGCCAGGATAGTTCCTGATGCACTGACTGTCATGACGCCAGATCTCAGGGGATTTAGTGCCAAGACTGGCATGATTCGTGTATAAGTCATCATTTCACTCTCATAATGTTGTGACTTTCTGTCGTTCAATGTGCGACATAATAATCTAGTACGCTGATGCCTGATAGGAAATAGGATGAATTGATGTAATAGTAGTATAGAAAACAGGCTGTAAGGAATGTCGGAGAGCGTTGTTGACAACGCAAAAGTATTTCACCAGCTATAATTCTGCCACTATTGCTAGAGTGGTGTATATGAATAAATATGAAAATTGGTTGCATGAGAAAGCTGAAATAGACATGCGACTACAGAAAGACGCGGTCAGAAAGAGAAAGGGAGAGAGATATGGGGATGCTTACTATAGGTCGGCGACTGAAAGATGTTCGAGGGAGAAATGGGCTCCTCAAGCCACGACACAGTACCCACCGACCGCTGGGAGTCGGTCGTCGGCATTAACGGGCACTGGCATGAGATTTCTTTCGCTCCCGTCACAGACGGAAACTATCTCAAGTATTTGCGATAAGTCGAACTCTACGAATTCTGAGTCGAGGGGGGTGAAGGTGTCCATGTGCGCAAGAGAAGGGCGACGAAGACAGCGCTGATGGGTGTCACTATGCAAGTTCAGTGGCGTTGCAAAACCCGTTGAATATCTATCTGTGTTTCTGCAAGACAAAAAAAAAACTTGGATGGCACAACACATTGTTCGACTTGTCTGGACAAAGTGGATTCCCGGATTGGTGCCTGTCCACGCATCGGATATCACTGATTCCTTGCCATTACTTCGTAATATTTACATCCGCGGGTTACAATGTTGCTTCGTAGTCAATGGCGGCCGATATTTGATGAGGATTTCCAGAGAAGAAATTTAAGAAATTACGCGTGCCCAAACATGGAAAAGATGCAGTCATGGGATCGTGTTTCGTGGGATCAGTTCTCAAACTCCGCTCCATTCATCGCCTAATCAGTTCATCCGCTTGCTACGAACAATGTCCATCAGTCCCATCGCAGTTGAAATTGTAGTTCAATGCCACAAGTGACAGATTGGAATATAAAGAAAGGTAATTGATTTTCTCTCCTAGATTCCATTTATCATCATACTTAGGCTGCCCACCCCCGAAACAAATCTCTCTGTCGTTGGGACATTATTTGCTAGCCTCCATGGATTCCTTCGATACTGATCTTGAGCTCGCGTTTACTGTCTTCTTATCCTCGACGTCCTCGCCAGAAACGGGACCCTTTATTGACATACCTGTCGACTTTGAATATCGTCAGCCGTCTGTACCCTACACGGGTTGCGTGGTGTCATAAGACATCCATCGACTAGGGTACTGTCAACCGGTACACCAGTTCTAGTTATCCTCTCGTGGCATTTACTAATTTCCGATTTTAAGGCACTCGTCCCCACGTTATACAACCAGTCTGCCACCGAGTAGAACGCTCGTCACGCAGGACTCTGATATAGCATCTATATTCGTGCTACTCATTCAACAAATCCACGTTTTCGTGTTGTACACTCTCCAAACTTATGCGGAAACTCTTTTGTTCCCAAGTCCACTCTCTTTACCCCTTCTCAACCTCTATTTTCTTCGATTATCTATTTACCTTATTAATGTAGCATTATGGCTTATGGGACGGTCTGGAACCGTGAATTGGGTGGGACTCGAAATTTATACTTTGTTTCGGTACTATGGAGTTTGACATTGGCAGCGTCAACTGGTATTTTTTCCCATCATCAACCTGACAGCAGCAATGTAACAGTCTGTGTCCTGACCTTGTTTCCCGTGATCAAAGACATCTTAATACAGATTAGATCTAGAATTCTCGTCTTCAACTCCGTGGTCAGCCAGGCTCCTTCCAAAACGAATGTGATTGATGCATCCAACTTGTGATATGTACAGAATGCTCGTATCAGCCTTTAATTTACTGACATCGCAAATACAGACCTCATGATTGATAATTTTCCTTATATACAACCTAAATCACGTATTCATCAAGACCTTCAGACTTTCCATCGTCTTCCGTGTCAATATAACCTTTTCTTTGAGTGCTGCATTCTCTGTTTCGAGCTCTGCAATACGGCGCCTCATCCCCCGAATTTCTGCATCGTAGGTATCAGCGAGCGATTCCGCTTGTTGCTGTTGATCCCGCAACTGTTCCCGGAAGTGGATTACATGGTCCATATACTGTTTCATCAATGTATCCCATAGCTTGTTCAAGGCTGGATTTGCAGAGGTGGATGAAGTTGACTTTGAAGTGCTCAGACGCAGTTTCTTCGTCTGAGTATCCTCTTCAACCTCCTCATTTTGGCGCTTTTCTTTCCTCTTTCCTCCCTCTCCCAACATATTCCCGGTGTTGGTTTGCGGGTGGTGTTTGACTGACGGTTTAACATCTACGGGCTTGCGCTGTCCGGACTTTTTGATGGAGCTGTTCTGCTTACGGTTTTAAATGCAGTAGACGAGTTTCTACACGTAACTTACCGATGCAAACATGGCATGGGGATTGACGGGGTCCATGTCACTGTGGACAGAGGCTTCTGGCAGTTGCAAGGTCCGGGTCTTATTTCTTGCCTAAGATGTGTGCTAAAGGAAACGGGAAATAACGAGGTTGCGCCTCGGAACCTCTGCCACATAAGCCTTTCAGCACAGGCTCGGTTGAAGGTTGGTCCAAAAAGTTACTTACTGGAATTCGAATAGAGTGTGGATTACAGGTAGTACCAGTTCGGAGTGGAGTCAGTGTACCATGATCACGCAATCTAGACTATACAGTTCCACGTAAGTTTCCGAGTCATTCAACTTAAACGTTTCCAACAAGCTGAAGTTGGAATTACTAAAACCGTTTAAGGATAGAGAATCTACCTGCCGTAACTTCGCGAACTTCGGCGAATCAAGGTCCTTCTATGCCAGCGTTCCGGGTCAGCCAGATTCGTTTGGTATCTCAAGCATCTACGGTGACATCCTCACTCGGCTCTGCAGTCTTTTGGAACCTGCATAATTTCAACTTCATGTATCCTTATTTCAGCTTCAAGCACAGTAAGTCGTGCACGCGGAGCCAGCCCTTCCTCTACCAAACTCCTACGTAAAATTCATCTTTCGTCTCTCTGATTCAAATTAACGTCGCATCATCACTTCGTTTTCCTCGTTTCCTAAGGCGGCGCAGATTTTCCAAAGGATCTGGGATAAGCACTCCGGATTGGCTCATAACTGTGTAGTAAACGACTTGCGTGGTTATGAGTTTCCTCAATTCGGCACTTTTTATAATGGAAGCCACGAAGAATAGAACTTCGGGAAGTCGCGTTGGACGGGTGTCTTCATTTTCACGCGGGAGCCAGTTCACATTGGGTGAACTCCACGACATATGTGTAAGGGGCATTCACCGTCGTTGAAACACTGATTGCTTGTATAAAACGCAGCATCGGGGGCGAACCCGTACACTTTGTAGTTCTCGGAGCCTCCTGTGTTTATACGCTTTGAAGACAATGACTTGCAGCCACTCTCTGTTCCCCGCCAGATGATGACCAGAAAGTATATTGGGTGTCAAGGTCGCCCTAGTGGAACAGAAAAGTGTCCCGTTCAAAGCAAGGTCTATATAAGGACATTTCATGAAAGGAAGACTGACGAAAATTTTTTAAAGTAAAGTATTCCTAACCTCCTCTTGGCAGATTAATGGATATGCGTTAACACCACGAGTTCCTTGAAGACTGGCCCGGTAAGAGAATAGAGTTATATTTTTAAAACAAGCAGCTGGATACGCTTCTAGGGGACTAGAAATTAAAGACCCAGAATAAGCTGCAAAAGATACTTTAATCTGTTTATTCGGGCAATAACCAAAAGATCAACAGTCACTATCTAATATTTATAGAGATCACTCAATCCAAGAGCTCTAGGTACCGTCTCCTCGTACGGACCGAGGAACAAGAAATCAGAATCCTCATCTCCATTGCTACGATTAAGATTGAAAACTGCAACGTGACCGCCATTCGATTGTGATACCACCTGGGTGTATCTTGTAACGGGGTAAATCATTGGTGTGCCAATCATTAAACATAAATCTGCTTCGTTGACTAGCTTATCGATGACATCCAGGTAGAGTGACGTTTCTTCGGACCAGACTACGCCAGGTCGAGCTAGTGCATTGCACTTTGCACACCTTGGGAGCTTCGTCAGTGGGATAACAGGAAACTCCGCGTGTTTAAAAAGCAACGCTTCCACGCCTCTGAGTCCCTCACATAACGGAGACGATCGGTCCAATTGAATAAAACCACAACTCTTTGAGGAGCATTGGACATTGAAGAGGCACCCGTGCATCTCGAGGATGCGGGGTTGTGGTTGTTCTTCTGGCTCCAAAGGATTGGAGGCAATGACGTCGTTTAAAGCGTCGATGCTCATGCCGTCGACATTCTGAGTGATGAGGGTGAACGTCGAGTTGAGTGCATGACGGTAACGTATGGAAGATAGAGAAAATTCGGCAAGAGCGTGGTGGGCGGCATTTGGTTTGGTCTTGAGTATGCCTTCCCTCCAGTAGTGATACAACTGCCACACTAGTGATGGGTTGTGTTGGTAAGCCTGAGAAGCGGCCTGAGAGGTTTCATTGTACTGTTGCAAGAGTCCACCATCGCCATTGACAGTTTGTTTTTCGAGAGCTGAAAATCCTGAACCAGCGATGACTATGATATGCTTAGATTTCGAAAGAACTTTGGTGAATTCTTTGTAATTTGAGCTTGATGTTCTTTCCTGGAGAGAAATACTATCCAGAGTCAACTCATTGTCGAGTGACATCATGGAAGTAACCAGCACCATGTCCAAAAACGAAGGTAAGGCTGACGGTCGTGCTAATTGCCCATTCACCAGAGGATTACGAAGCCGACCCAGAACGGAGTTGTCCCAGGCTCCCTTCGGAAGTGGGGGATCTCCTAAAGCATGAAGTGACTCCATGATATTGTTGATAGTCGGTCGATCCGAAGGTTCATAAGCCCAACACTCTACCATGAGATGCCACCATAAATCACAAACTTCATTTTGCGGCAACAATTTCCTTGGGCGTGGAAGATGCTTCTTTTCGACGACGACAGCCATTATAACAGCACACCCCCGGAGGTCAATCCAGGGTATTCCCCCGTCAAACACCTTATACAGAGTTCATAAAGATCGGCTGGCCTGCAGGGCACCACGTACCTCAAAATAGACACATGCAAGTGAATAAACGTCGGCCGAGAAGCTGTTTGGACCACCATTAAGGACTTCCGGTGCCTGCCATCTTAGGGTACCGCCCTTGTGCGATGATGTCGTCGTTGAAAAGGCTGCAACACCCATAACAGTTGAAAGACCGAAATCCGCAATGACTGCTCTACAATCATCAGTGACTAATACGTTATCCTTGAGATGGATTAGCAAGAAATCGTCTACGAAATATGCCTCGTAACGCACTCCTTTGAGGTCACCATGAACGATGGAAGATTCGTGCAAGTAGTCCATACCGCGTGTAATATCTGAAGCCTGGTGTGAAATTTATGAGTTTATTGATTAAGAAAGGGAAATTAACCAATTCTTACAAGTTTGTGTCGATCAGGATCAACAGTTTTGTTTAAATATTGACGAAGTGATCCGCTATCCAGGAATGGTGATACGAGACAGTACGTAGACGGATCTGAATCACGAAAAACACCGTAGAAAGGCAAGACATTGGGATGATCGCACTTCCTCCAAATGATGGCCTCTCGCCTTACTTGCTATATGAAACTGTTACCTTGATTCGATTCATGGTAAAATACCAATGACGGCCTACCTGCAAAGTTTTCCTGATGTTATTGTCACTTGTGAATATCCTCGCCTGTTTGACAGCCACCTTCACTCCTTCGATTTCTCCTCTCCAGAGTTCACCAAAACGGCCTAGAGCGAACGGACGATTTCCTATCCTTTTTAAATCTCTAAGCACGAGACACCTAGGCACGCAGTCATGGATGCGTGTCAATTTGAGAGAGGTTTTAAGAAGAGTACGCATGGACGTCTGTGATATTCCCGGCACATCCAGAAGCTGGAAGACGTTAATATATGGAGCTAAAGAATATAACTTCCAACGTACGTCCTGAATGAAGTCCAAGGTGCACTGTGCCTCTTCAACCGACATATCGCGTAGTCGAACCGATATGTTTGGTTTCAAGAGCACCTCAGTGAATTTCTCCACGAGGTTCTTTACATCCATGCTATGCCTCATATCGGACCTCGGTTTGACCCAAAGCGTGTCTGAGATGGCCTATTCCTGTCACAAACGCGAAAATTCGCATGAGTAAATGCAAACTTACCTCATCCCTTTGTTCCTGATCAACAATTTTGGCTTTCTTTGGAACAGACCAGTCCACTAGCAACGTCTGCTTGCGCTTGGATCTCGAGGATGCGTTCATCAGGGACGGAGGGCGATGAGTAGTTATCGATCATACACAAAGAAGTTCCCAAGTGTCAGCCGAGTATCGCTGGATATGTCCGGCAGTGGAGACTGACCAGGCAGATGCAGCAGCAGTAATGACCAACTTAGCACCCAGCAGTTCAAGGTCCCAGCAAGGAACGGAGCCAACACGCTGACATGGCGTGGGAGGTTAGTTACGCAGCACGTGCTGCAACACCCAAGTCACATCGTTATTGGTACAAATGCGCACTTGTCTATAAAAAACCTAGGCTATTGACATAGACTTCTTTGAAAATGTAAAAACCATCCTTTTCCATAGAAACAATTGAACATCGTACCAGCATGGAAGCAGAGTTTCTCCACAATCCCAAGCGTTTCAACAGCGGCACATGGCAATTTTGGTCGTTAACAGTCGAAGTCAATGAGGAGCCTTACCAAACCCCGCCTCAACGCCGGATAGGCTTATACGGTTGATCATAGCGGGTTGACGGTAGCTGTTCTCAACATTTGAGCGCAAAACTGTTACAACCAAGTAATATAATGCCAAAATTTCTGGAGCTCACTGAGCGCCAGCCCCGGCCCACCCGAACCAGCCAAAATTTTATCATGCGGTTAGATCATTTTCACTAAGAATATGTCCTCCAGGTGTTCTGATGCCTTCGTGCTACCCACACGTTCCTCGGGACTTGCCTTCTCAACTTTCAATGATGTGATGTCTCCATTGGCAGGAAATACCGCTTTGCAACCTGCGGCTCCCTTAGATACACTACGAGCATCAACGTAGATCTCGCACCTCCTTCCATGTTCTTGAATACAAACTTCGTGTTCCTTCGTTTTCTTGGTCCATAAATCGCTGATGAAGGCCGGTACGGACTCTGGGGACTTGGGACCTTTATGGGCGCAGAATGTACACGGTCAAGGACGAGAAAGAAGGATAATCGGCGACTAGAAAGGATGAAGTCCATTGTGGGACTTGGGCTTGAAGGCGACCTGGATATTCCTTGACATCTCCTCTTTGCTCTTCCGCTTCTAGCACAACGATGATCTTTGAGCTGAGTCTGTTGGTTCGAGCAGTTCCGACTGGACGATTATGTTTTGACGTTGTGCCATCGCATTGTGAAAATTGCGTCTGAGGAAGATCGTTAGACTAGTTCGATCTGAGAAGTGAAAGGCTGCGGTACTTTTGACCGATGCTTGGGAAGCAAAAACTTTGGTCCCGTTGAATATCTTCTTCCATCGGGTTTGATTCGGGAAATTAATGAAGGATAGGTATACTGTTACTACCTCGTTATGATCTTGTTGTGCGAGTACAGCGTACAATGGGACAATGGATTGCATCGGATACAGTTCATCGAAGGTTCCCGGGTAAGGTCCTACGCTGGAATTGCAGAGGTCCATTTGGATCAAGCGTTCTTTGATACCGACGCAGCAGGATTACCCCATCCTTCTGCCATTAGGCCGGCCAAAAAAATAGATTCGATGCCAGTTCGGTGATAGACGAAGCTCCAGTTAAGAGAGACCATACGTGCAGTATTGTAAAGCCATAGGCATTAGGTTAGTACATATCCCGGATTGTTCCGCTCGAATTGGACCATAAAAGTGCTGGTCTATTGAACAGATAACAAGGTTTCGGATTGTATGACTTCGTCAGTTGGTTGAAATTCGACACAATAAGAATTCTCGTTTTGCGTAGAGACGCTCGGATATAGGCAGATACGTGATATTTGAGAGAGATTACGACTTGCGCTAATGAATGTGAGTCTCGGGACCGTCGCAAAAAAATAATTTCACACCTCGGAGAGAAAAGGGAATATAAGGTTCGCCGTGACGGTGTCAAGCCTATCGAAGGCAGGCATACAGGTGGTGAAAACAATTGGACTCGCTATTGTGGTGATGCGCAGATCGGAAAGCGTGCATCAGCGGCAAAAAGAGTCGCGTCGGTGTGGTTACCTGTGATAGAAGGGCATCGATGTTCGTAAGTAAGTTCGTAAGTACCACTGGCATTTTCTCTACGTCCATCAAGTCGGATTTAAGAGGGACTCGTGCTGAAAGAAGAGTTCTAGTGGTTACGGATCATCCGTAATACAGAGTCCTGTATGGACCACGACTTGCGCATTCTTCCCGAAGGGCCGTTTACTCCGTTAATCCACGCGCTCGAAAATTCAACTGAGACATTGAGCTAGGCGGACCGGGATAACGAAAGCCCTCCCACGAAGAAAACAATAGGAAGATTCATAGACGAATAGGTCCCGTATCACTGCTAACACTGATTAGCACGAACGAGCCTTAACCGGTTATTGAGTGCCCACAGTGCCTTCATAGATCTGGGGTCATTCTGACTCCACTGATGATCCATACACGCTACTAAAAATGCCTCGAAGTAAGGCACAAGCATATGGTATTCTGCAAAGCGCTCGGCCGTTCCTAGTGGTGATCGGTGAATTACGCACATTGCAATTCGTCATTGTCCATCCGAAGTCCCACCCTAGACAATTAGACGGGTAGAGTTTTTCCACGGCCGAGAAGGTCGTGTTTTTTTATCTGTAACTAGAACTGAATTAATTAGCGCTGGGTCGGTTGATAAGAATGCAGCCCAGTGAGCGCCTTCCAAGACCCGGAATCAGCTGGGTCAATTGAATAGATGCTATGAAGGAACGAGGCGCTTACTCATACCGAGATACATCACAAAATGCCAACCCGACGGCTACTGCGAGAAGGTATTCCCTAGTCAGGATCACAGACGCCACTGCAAGCCCTGGCTTTTTGTCTGGAAGGATCAACTGCCTAGAAAAGTCAACCTGTCTCGATCCCTTATTGTTTAGAATGTTTCTAGATGATGCGGAACCCACCTCTTATTGTGAAGCCAAGCGGTACGTCCCAAAAAGGAAAGTCATACCTACCGAATCGTGAAATCAGAGTTTGTCTAATTGCGCTTCGAGAAGGAAGACAATAAGCCTTAGGCCGTGGAAATAAAAAAGTGAGACAGCCTGGTACGTTAGGTGGGGCTCTATAAATGAAGGAGAGGAAGTTGAGGTAGCCCCAGGTTCTGATCTCCAGCCTTCGCTTGCGACACCTTCACACCTCTCTCGTATCTTGTGACTTACGCGTACTTATCCTCATCACAAATGGATAGCTTTGAGTGGGTTGCAACAGTCGTTTCCGAGAAGTCGGTCGAGGATGACGAATTTTCTGCCTTGGAGGGCACTATAAATGAGGCGTCTGGCTCTTCGAGCGCCAGCGGATGCGTTATAGCATGATTTACCCCCGAGGATGGCTCTTATGAACTCTGATATGCAGTAAGTTTCCTATCGTTCGATGCGACGATATCGAACTCACCACTTCTTCTTGTAGAGTTATTTTTCGCATAATACGCCGAATATTCGCGTTTACATTCATATCATTCGTATTGTCGGCTTTGCCGTCCTATGTTTCGGAAAATGGAGTTGGGTTGGTGATCTGGTGTGATGTGGGGTGTTGTTGACGTGCGGAGAGTGATAGTGCGACAGCACTGAGAGGCGCCAGGGGTGGAATTGCAGACTATCTTCGACCTTCCGGTTTGCGATTGGCAGTTTTATTGTTATTATACATTTTGCATTTTGCATTAGGCTCGTCATTGGATGTACAACAATCATATTTTCGTCGCATCGTAGATATCGGCTATGCTTAAGCTTTAGGAATAGGAGAAAGGGCTGTGATTCCTTTGGGACATATGCACAGCAACTGTAAAAAGCAAAGACACTAGTCAGTGTTATCAGATCGTCGGATCAAATAAGAGCTAACAACCGCAACACTGCTACTGACGGCGACCAACTCCGTGCGTCGTTTTTGCCCCAATGTTCGTGTGAAGACCAGGAAAGTTGGCTAGAGAACTGAGGTTGATAGAATAGTCACTTGAAGCGGTTCCGAGTCTTGACAACAAAAACAGGAAGAGGTCGCGTCCATGTCACCTGTGAACTGAGATTACACAATTACGCGTCAAGTTACTCTAGGGTAGTTGGGCAAACGATACAGAATATCACAGGTCGTCCTAAGATGGAGGAAAATTGTTGCGTATGCTGATGCGAGCCCGTCAATGTTGCCTGGGATAGAATTGCTGGTTGTCCGAGCCATATTTCTTCGACAAAAGACGGAATATTACACATACTAGAACTTTTATGGCGTAGCCGAGCCTAATCAGTGTTGGCGGACATGGAAGGTAGTGTTAGCATGAAGCCTCCATTGTTACTTTTTGGCAGTTTTTTCCACCCGCCCTCCAGCATTGAAGTAATGGTATTTCGCTTTCGAGGTATATTTTTGTTTTGCTAGTAATACAATCTAAGTTTTTCTTGATTTTTGTCTTGACAGCTTGCCTTCGATAAGCAGGCTCGCCCTATTTCGCTCATCGAAAGGGCCGAGCTATCCTCCGAGTTTCGCAATCACAGCGCGGTGGGTCATTTCTTGGGAGCATTTATAACCTGTCTTTTTGTCGGTCACCTTATGCCGACCACTTGCTTGGGCACTGTTGTGCGTGGAACTTCAGGGAATCGCCTTCTATTGGTGACTACTGCGGTTTTACCGTAACCCTCGCATAGAGTCTTCCACGTCTACGGTCACCACTCCAGGACTTCTGTGGTTCTGTATTCTCCTGTGCCGGTAGAGTTACCTACCGTCGTGCTTCCCCATACTATTTCAATTCTAGGACTAGTATTATCTCTTGAGGTTAACTCGGTATTGACAAAAATGTTCGCCCATGTGCTACTAGTTATCGGCCGTGCATCGTCCAGGACCAACTATTTGTGTCTAGACGCGTCTCCCATGATGTGGCTGCACCTGTTTCGCTAGCCAACGACATGACTTCAACACCATTCTTCCGAATGCTATGGCAATTCTTCGTTAGATGTTGTGATGTCTAATTCAGCTGCTCGCACTGATGAATAGATGCCAACTCTTGGTACAGACTCAAGGACAGTCTAGACCTTTGATAAGAAAGTGGCCGGACCACTTCTTGCTGTAGGACGCCGAAATCTCAGGGGGTATCACGCCGGGGCCCCAGCCAACAACAACAACCACCATCATCACTGCCGCAAATCCGAACCCAACAAGCTTAATGCTCAAATTCGCCCTGCCCCCCGTTTGCTGTTGTTCCGGCACTATGGGAATTTAGACCCTTTCCATAGTTGTCGATAGTCCATGGGTCTCGCTTGACAATCACAACCACAACCACCGCACATCACACACCGCAAACAGCAAACCAGTTCTAAACCATATCCTTTCATTCTCCACATTCCCCTACACATGACAATCACGACAGCCACACACCGCATATCACAAACCACCATCACAAATCACAGATCACCACGCAGCAATCCAACTACATCCAAAACCTATGGCTCGCATCCAGCCATTAATCCCATCCTTCATCCCATCCGTCTAATCATTCCTTGACCAATCATCTTCCCGATGCTCCCTGCTGAGGTATTCCACCCCCCACATTACCTGTGCTCGCCATGCCCTGCTCCCGCCCCAGCACCCAGCTTGTTGATGGTCCGTGCACTCCTTATCACACGGAATTGCCATTTCTGGACAGATTTATGGATATTTCTCCTACAACTTGTCTTGACCTCCTCTCGTACTCATATTCTTAGCCACATAGTTACTATGTGATTCGGTCTGCCGTGGAGTCTTACTCTTAGCTTTAATTAGCGTAGGCAGTTCTTCAATTGTAACATTGTAACACTCACCTCTATGGTAGCAGGATGCGAATACAGGACAACAATGACGTGCAAGAAGAGGGGCTTGATACAGCACCCTCGGCCCCCAAGCCTCGATGCTGTAGCTTCGATCAGTATGATCATAAGACAGTCGAACCGAATTGGACAACATAGCTTGGGTGGCGACGTCCTCGTCAGCACTTTACTGCGATCACTCAAGTAATCATTCGCACCTGGAGCTCGTGATGCCGCATGTCCGTGTGTTCCTTGATGCAGTGAATGGAAGCCCTTGGGTGCATGTTACTTTACAGCTGACAGGTTTTGGGCTCAACCAGAAGTTATTTTCGATGGCCGGGTTTTGTGGCAGAGTCCATTGAGTGCACCGCATTGGACGCGTCAATGTCCATAATATTTTGCTACGACACCATTGACTGTCCACATGCCAAAGTGGAAGAATACTAAGAACGTTTTATGTTATTGCGAATAACAGAAAAGAGCGATGATGGCCACTGTTTACTGAGAAAAGATTAAATGTGAATAGTTCTTCTTGGGGTGGCTTCGTATATTTTCTTACTATTGAATGCATTTGACCGAGTGAAAGGTCTTCCGACCTAACATAGACGCCAGGGCCTGCAGGCGACTCACGCGACCAGGTCGGTAGATTATTTCCTTCGAGGTTGTGAGTCGTCGGTGTACAGACTATCGGCAATTAGAGATGGTGCATTACGCAAATATCGACGATATATACTTGACAGAACGCGTCAGAAACACCAAAGACATTGTGACCCAAGATGCTATAAATAAGCTTGGCTACGTCAGGCGGCCTATTATTATTAACCGTCACGCGATCTAATGCCCATGCGGCAACCTTCTAACATCGACAGGTTATGCTTTGACCACCATCATTGACGACCACAGCAGCGACCACACAACGTCAAGAACGATATCAGCAAATCTTACTGGGGAGAGTAATCCTCTTTTCGGAAAGTACAATTGATAGCCGTGCGCAACAGGCGCGTAATGTGCATGGCTGATGACCGTACGGTCCTTTTCCCCTCACTACCACCATGAGCTCTAATCTTCCGCAGCCTACACTCAGGAAGAGAATGCACCTACTTGAACGTGCGCAATCCGGAATGTCGAAAAAATCAAAGGAAACGGACGCTGGACAGCATACGGAGGACACGTCGCTGACGGAACTGGAGTATGAGACGGGCACGGAATCCAGTGAAGACTTGCCACATATGACAGAAAATCCCTCAACATCTGAGAATCGTACAGAGAGGGATGCTCGCAGGAACAGAGATCTCGAGGATGAAACATCGAGCAATCGCGCATGGTACCAGTTCGATCTTGCCGTTGTCGCGGCTCTTGTTTCACCAGTAGGAAACCTTCTTACAGGAGGCGACGTCGTAAAAAACCTGCTTTATATTTTGCTTTTGCTCTTTTACCTCCACCAGCTCATCGAAGGTGAGTCTTATTGCTCCTATCCAAGTCTTACTTTACTGAATCCTGTCTAGTTCCTTGGGAAATGTACCAAAATGCTAGGCCTCGTCGTCGCTCACCGCATCTGCCGCCTGATCCATCTCCCGAAGACGTCCGCAAGCAAAATGCTCATACCGAGCTTCGAAGGATAGAAATATTCTTCTTGATTCTTGCGACAGTATCCCCCTTCCTCGGTGCCTCGTTTCTTCGCTACATCCTAACCCTGATCGCAGGTGAGGACATTCTCACCTGGTTCAGCACCGGCCTCTTCCTTCTCGCCACCGGAATCCGTCCATGGACGCACGTCGTTGAACGTCTCACCCACAGAATATCGCACCTCCATGATGTGATACATTATCCCAGCCCTGAGCAGACCACCCAGGATCTACGACAGCAATTGACAGATCTGAAGCAACAGATGGAGAAGATCGAGCACACTCTGGGGAAGGTCCGACGGAGAATGGATGACGGAGCCGAAGCGATGTATGAGTATGTTGATGAAGCTGTGGACGTTGTCGAAAAGAGCATACGGAGGCATGAGAAGAAGTGTGAGAAGCAGGACCAGAGAGTTAAGGATGTTGAGATTTCTGTGGAGTCTCTGAGGAAGGTCCGAGGGCGATATCTTGATGCCAACACGAATTCTTCGCTACTCTCCTACGTGCTGCCCTCATGGCTCGTCTCTCCACCACCACGTCCAAAGTATCCTCCTACCCTGTCACCCTCATTCTCCACAGCGTCTTCCTCTTTCGGACCCTCAGAGCGTTTACCAACGATACCCGAAAATGGCAGACTAGATTTGCGAAAGCCTGCTTCGGAGCCTCCTGCGGGATTGGGTACGAGGCTTTTCTATGGGACTGTTTCACTAGTGACACTACCCATCCGCATCGCGGTCGCGGTAGTCGACCGAA
This sequence comes from Armillaria sp. CMW 4456, assembly GCA_028551335.1. Classification (NCBI taxonomy): domain Eukaryota; kingdom Fungi; phylum Basidiomycota; class Agaricomycetes; order Agaricales; family Physalacriaceae; genus Armillaria; species Armillaria sp. CMW 4456. Next base: position 74,597 of record JANDKJ010000304.1, read on the forward strand.
CTGTATAAAAAAAAGGTATTAATTCTGTTTTGTTCTCGCTTGCTTATTTATTCTGCAATCCTCGTTTGTATCATTTCTTTTCATTCACGCTTATTTCTACGTATTTGGTCTTTGATCTTTTCGCTGTGCTACGCGATTTGGACCATCGGTGTATTGGTGGTAATTCTTTGGAACAAAATGACTTAATGGTTGATCTCAGTGTAGGTATATACATAAGAACAGAGCTGTATGTACAGGTCATTTCATCAGTCGGTCTTCGGACCCTGTCCTGCACGCCACTCGGACTAGCTGTACAGGAATGAACGGCCTTTCCGTATCCTAACTATCTTTCCTATCAACCCCAAGTCGTTAACACCGTACTAAGGTGCATTCTTGCCGTAGGGTAGACATTCCAATGTAGGAATGAAGCCCAGTCGAGAGGTCCAAAAGAATGAAGACGGATAGCCCAGAAGCTTAGGGATCATGATGACCAGAAAAATGCTGAGCATGGTCGTTAGAGCCAAGAATAGAACGAGATTCTGTTCGGAGCTCTGGAAGACCTAGAAGGGGATTCCTGTCAAGGATGAGAAAAAATGTTTATGGAAAGGTTTAAGGTACGAAGGACAGTTACGAGTATCGGGCCGGGTGGTATCAAATTTCCACCATACGAAACTAACTTCAAGGTATCATAGGCGGGGCGACTACAATGACTATGATTCGGTTGTCAAGCCCATTTTTGTCCAGAAGCTGACTTCCAGCCAAAGACTCAGAACCAGTTCAAACACGAAAATATTCTCGTGTCAGTGATGCAGTCAAATACAAGGAATTTAGCATCGAAGTCAGAATTGTTGGTGCTACGACCACTGTCATCCTCAGTTACCTATTTGATGTTGCCATCACGACTGGTTACTATCGCTCTCGAGTATGTACCAATTCCGTTGCATTCCTCTTATTCAACTTACAAGTTCATGAAAAGACGTTCTCGGGCACGCTGTCCCTGTACAGATGCCCCACTAAATGGACGACCTGACATCTTGCTCATCATCGCTGTGGATGCGTCAATGGAGTGTTACTAACTGGAGTGAGCACTACCTTTCATCGTTTAAGGCCTGCGGACAACTTCAATTCCACTAGTTTGAATATCACTGACGTATTGTTTTGCCCGACGAAAGAGACTTCACGTGTCTCCTTTTTGTATTCGATTCGGCACACATAACGAGATCCCATTTTCGACCACTGTTTCGCAAGTCTTCCTGCATCGTCGTATGCTAAAATGGCCATTGCGTACCGGTTATCCACATAGCTGAGGGCTTGGGACGCATTTACAGCGTTCAGTACGACGGGACTTGAGATACGAGATAATTGACTTACCCCAGTAAGAATGGCATCCTAGAAGGAGGACAGGATACTCAGACTTGGGGTCAAGCTCATTAGGGCCCCTTAGGCATATGTACTTCAAGCCTTCGGGGGGCTGAGGCTGACTGGAATAATGTCCGGTAACGATCTTTGGTATGACAGGTTTACACAGTTCCGTGATCCTATACACGATTGTGAGCAATGAATCGTCTGTCCCGTCCTTGTATTTGCAAATATGCCCATGATCAGCGTTGACACTGGTCTTAGTTTCGCGTGCAACGCCTAGGATAGCAGACTTTTCGTCAACCATCTATTACATGATTTAGAGCACCGAACGATTGGAGCGGTCTAAGATTCGTACCCATACGCTCTTATTTAAATATTCTTTCGGAATTTTTGTCTTCTTCGTCTCAAAAAAGGTGGAAATTGCTAAATCATTTGCCTCCACAAGTTGTCGGAAGTCATCTGTCAGATCGAAAAGAAGCATTGAATTGGGACTTAGTGATCGAATCAGGTCAGTCCGAACATTGACGTTGAACGCCCGAAGAAAGTTTGAGACAAATTTTCCACCTCGATGAGGCGTTCCAAGAAATATAACCCCTTCTAAGGAGTCTAAAAAGAAATTAAAGCGTCTGTCTGCCCTGGTGTTGGCAATCGTAAGTGCCTAAACCCTGCGATTTATTGATCGGAATGCTGATGCAAAAGCAATCCGAACCTGTTTTACAATGAGGCCACCCATAGAATGTGCTATAACGATGAGGGGACGTTCTATCTGTTTGATTTCAGTTTCTGCTGTAGAATCTGCTAGCAGTTGTAAAACCCACAGCATTATCTTCCCTCATTTGCTTCAATTTTTCAAGAAACGTTTCGGCGTACGTTCGAAAGCGGCCAGTCGTGACGTCTCCGAGTACGTTTGCATTATACCCATAGATCATTATGCGTGCATCAGGAAAGGAACTCGGAAGGCTGTCGCGGAGCCACATGAACCGCGTCCCACTTTCGCAATATTCCCATGTGTTAAATGCATGGCCGTTCAATCCGTGGATGGCAACGATACTACAAAGAGTCAGATTAGACATCGAGTAAAATAGTGGACGATGCTTACTCTACATCACTGCCATCAGATAAAGCAGTGAATCCTTCGAACTGACTATCGATGTTTACGCTATTCCTCCCATTCAGGATTCTGTCAGTCAGCGACAGTTCAAGTGCCCTCTGAAGGGTCTTGCTGTCAGAAAAGGTAATCGTGGCAACTTTGCATTTTGGGAGTCCCATGGTACTGCTTTGGGAAGTTGTCAATGATATTCGCTGATCTGGAGCCAGAGAGAGGTCCTGTGATCGGAAGAGATCCACAAGATCTTCCACCGTAGCCCAGGGTTCAATATTAGATATACGAGCTGTTGAAGACATAAAGGATGTATACCGAAAAGAGACCAGATAGAGAACGAATGTCCCCTCGTCTCCTCCCAGCTGACTTTTACTCGATCTGGCGATATCGGACCGAAACGCCCCGTGACCGAGCGTACGATGGCCTTCGCGTCGTCAATTGGTACTTGCAGATAATCCTGCATGGTGTGTGAGGTAGAAATTATAATCCAAACAATGATACAGGTCTCTCGAGTTGACAAAATTGCTAACTCAATACACTTAATTTAGTTTCACTTACTTGTACGGCAGCATCACTTCTCATGGTACATATGTACCTCCTTCTGGGCTTCAGGGTGCCACCCTGTGAGTAGAGATGGTACCGGAGCAGTCATCGAGTCGAGTATGTTGTCTGAGAGTGTGCAGAGATGGGCTGGGAGAGGTGGTGGGATGGTAGCAGTCTAAGATGATCTAGGTGGTAGATTACTTGGTGAAGGGATTGTTGAGATAGAAGGAGATCCTGGAGGAAGATGTCTAAGTGTCTCCTCGTTAGTAGAGTGCTTGCACTTGCACCTGTTCTGCTGGATAATGTGATTCTTCTCCTGTCAGCCCTCACATGCGCAGAAGGAGTATTCGTGGGGAAATACCTTTTTAAAATGTAATTTCGAGCAAACTCTGGGTGAGGACGACGTGTAATATGGGAGGCTTTGAAGGGTGGTTATTCGTTATTGTGTGACGAGAGGTGAGTCCGAGCGCGCGCTCATCGTGTGAATATCACGTGTCAGTGACAGATTGTAACAGAAGGCGACAAGAGTCACAATTCTGTCACGCGAGAGAAGAGCCGTTGAACCGAAAAGACCAGTTAAAAGGAACTCGATTCGAAAAAGCTGTCTACTAGTACATTCGTTCTACCTTATATACTAATATCTATCTTATCTAATCTACTAACTAGCATACTTATGACAGAAAGGAGTTATTCTAAGTATGGGTAAAGAGAATGGAGGATTGAGGGAGATGGAGATCCATGTTTAGGCTGAAATCCATTACACTCGCCCTCCAGGCCTTTGTGGAACAAGGCCTCAAGGCCTAATTTCCAACGTCCATGCCTGTAGTAGTGCTAGCAGGGACAGGTGAAGATTCCAAAGAAGGGGGAGTGGGTACCAACTCCCTAGCCTTCTCTCCAGGATGCATGTCACCTGGGGTGACAAGCCCAGATATGGACTGAGATGGTGCACAGTAAGGCACTGGATCTGTTGTGGAAAAGTTGGGATGGGCCATGACAGGGGGAGGTGCCATTGTGGAAGCAGATAGGAATCCTCCATGCAAGCTCAGTGCAGCGAATGAACCATCAATACCAGAACCAGGTACCTCCGGAAAAACTTGGGAAAAATTGTAAGACATGGCAGAGGAGGATGGACTAGAATATAAGTCCTCAACATAACTGTAAGGCTTGTCATGGTAATATTGGCCATTTGCAAAGTCAAAACCAGGGTCCATGTGGTAAGGGTGTCCTGCATGGTACACATGTCCCCAAGAAGTGGCCCTTCATTGTCCATGATGACATCACTGTGACTGAGCTGCCTGGGATACTACAGCATTGAAGGCTATTCATTTGTGGAAGCATGATGTTAGACCCAACCTTCACGTGATTCTAACAATGACAAACAACCGGCTACTTCACGCTCGAGTAACACTGGAGCATCAACCTGTTAGCGTGAAGTCGAGACTAATGTCTTGACTCTTCGGCTTTATATAGCGGGTGAGTTTCGAGTAAGTTGGTATGAATTTAACTTAGCTCGAGGCTGGGGTTTTACCAGCGTGAGCCGTCCTACTTAAATACATAAATCGTATACTACTGTTGTCTGTTATTTAGGTGCTGGTGTTTGGCCAGCGAGAAGGGTCCGGAGTGTCAGCTGAATAGAATGTATTGGTACATTGAAAGAGAGTCCCAAAGACGGCGATGATAGCAAGGATAGCGAGGGAATCGAATGGGGTTAGACGAGCGAAGGAAGCGAGGTGCTGACTGAGCGGCTAAGCAATGGGTCTGGGGTTAAGGCAGAGATAGGGGTCGTCTCATGATGCAATTAGGGGTTTAAAATCATGACATTACCCCCTTGTTAAGGCAGTCGTCCCGACTGCCTGGGCGCCTAGTCGTTGTTGCGATTTTAAGAAGTCCACGATTGCATTGGTCGCGTGTTCGAGTAGGTCTTCCCTTACCCATTGGTTTTCTTCGTCAGAATAGCCCTTCCACTTGACTAGATAGTCTGTTACTAGTCTCGATGGTTGGTCCTTCTTGCCTCAGACTCGTCTTTGTCTGGAGTTGACGATTGCCTCTATCTCGTATTCTTCTTCGTCATTAATAATATCCGGTGGTGGTGGTGGGGTTGCTATTTGGGACGGGAATATGGGGGAAACATATGGCATAAGTAGGGATTCGTTAAAGACGGGATGGATTCACCATGTGGTGGGTAGTTTGAGCTTGTATGCCGATGGCCCTATGCTGGTGAGGATTGGGAAGGGTCTGACGCGTTTATCGTCGAGTTTCTTCTTTGGCCGTGGTAGGTGTAAGTTCGTCGTGTCTAGCCATACCTTGTCGCCTATGTGGTATTGCGTGGACAGTTGTTTATGGTGATCGTAGTTGGTCTTCATTTGTTGTGCGGCCTTCTCTAGTGCCGCCTCTGTTTCATCATGTATCTTCTTCATCTCGGTGGCGAATTCTGTGGCTCCAGGTATCCTGGTTCCTCGGGGAGTGCTGTCAGGGGCTACTCGGGGATGGCGTCTGTAGTTGACAAAGAAGGGGCTTTTCCCAGTCGCCGAGTGCACACGGTTATTATGCTGGAATGCAGTGATGAGCCTCAGGGCTCTGTACGCTCCAATTTCACAGATTTATCCCTTTAGCAGACTCTCAGCAAACCAATGATTCCACACAAGCCCATATATACTTTATAGGGCTTTTCCGACGCTTTCCTGATGCCAATACCTCAGCAATACCCCGACAACTCCAATTTTGACCTAAAGCCGCGGATTTAGCACCGCCATTACCACAATAGGACCTAGAGCACATTGCCGACGTCTCCAGCATTGATGCATCAAAGCGCACAAGTGCAGCCATGTGAGCAGAGCTTCTCGACATTGATCTGGCGATCATAGGGGCTTCATCACAGCAATTTGACGATTTCCGCAGCACGAACACCCTTTGGCGACTTCGGAATTAATTGGTTATTGCTGTATAACCATGAGACATCGACGCACACGATACTTTGGCAGTACTCAGTCATTTCCAATGAGTATTCTCAACTCCGACACTATGAATAAGGCATAGTCTAATGCCAGAACTATGAAAATCAAAGGCGCAGACACGAATAAGACAACACACAAGACCTGCTGTATAGTCAGAAGGTCAGAAACACATATGCTAACGCATAGCCCTTCAGATATACCACAAGGACGCCATTTTATTTATATCTTACTATATAAACACAGTAATTTCATACTGTACACCAGTTACTTCCTCTATTCCATTCCCCCATGTACACATATCGACTTGTTTACCTCAGTAACACCCAGCTTCGACAATACCGATAGTACACGTTTAATAGCGATTTCGTTCGCCACAAAGCCGAGCTTGATGTAGTTAAAGCCGAGATGCTTCACCACCATCCATCGACTTAAAACCTTGACTCAGTCATTGTTTTACTTCATTACTGGCATTTGCTCAGTGTTAGTAAGTGATAACCATGCAGTACTCACCTCTTTTAGTTTTATAGGAAAGAATTAGCTTCAATTTCACAAGATCAGATTAGTTTTAACAGTTTTCATTTTCACAAGACATTAGCGAACCCGTTTGGGCGTCAAGAGCAGACGAATAGTATTGGATAGTTATAGGGCAGCTCTATTGCGAGCGTTGCAAGGATAGGTTTTGAACAGATTTAATATTGACAGATTGACAGATATAGGGCAGCTCTATTGTGAGCTTCGCAGGAAATAGTATTGACCAGTTATAGGAATTGATTTGACAAGAGATAGGACTGGACAAAGGAAACAAAGTATAGTTTGACAGAGATTGACAATTTATAGGAATTAGGATGAACAGAATCATCACAGACAAAGCCGAGACATAAACAAATAAAGCCGAGGAGACCAGAAATAAAGACAAGACCTGCTATTGCACTGCCATAGCCACAGAAACATCGACACAGACCCATACCGAGATGATTAGGAGCTCATTTAATACCGACATAATACCGCCAGACGTTTTACACATCCCAGTTTCTTTCCCATCCAGTTTCCCAGTTTTACGGCACACACCAGACCAGATAACAGAGACCAAAGGCGACTCAGAGCGTCGGAATCTGTAGTAACTTCTCACGAGACTAGAGAGAAGTCCCCAACCAAAGACAACAAGCCAGTCAACATAGGACAGCCTGATTTGTCCAGTACAGAATACATATAGTGTTTTGTTGGTGGAATCGACACGAGTACGGAGGTACTCAGAAAGCTCGCGCACAAACAAACAACACACCCAAGGAGTGACTTACAAACAAAACTAGTTGTTCTGTAATACCGACACAAAGCCGAGACACCACTATTTCCATTTTGGTTCTTCGCACAGCGATATTCCAGAAGTATCCAACAACTATTCACCAGTTTACGTTCGGAGATCACTGAATCATCTGACCACCTCATCACCGAGGAGAATGAGAGTAGTAGTGAAAGCAGTGGGAAAGGTAGTGACGACAGTGAGGAAGAAGAGCTTCCCCTACCTGTCATTTACCACACCCAGAGTCATACCTGTTCGGTCAAGAAGGCCCCCAGAGCAGGTCCTGGATGGAGCTCTGGTGCTGGTGAATGCCTATCTCTTTTTCAGTAGTTCATACCATTTTGCTGACTCAGCTTTTTAGCTCCTCCCTCAGTTATTCCTAAACATGAGAAGGAAGCTGTCACGGGAACCCATTCAAGAGTTAACAAACGGAAATGCGAGGATAATGATGTATCTTCTAGGCCAACCACCCGTTCCCGGTCTCATGTGGCCCACGAGGTGTCGCCTTCTCCTCCTCGAGAGTTGTCTATCCAGCAGAAAGTGGCGCTCGGCCGTCAGACTGCTGCTAAAGTCCCATGTAAGTGTTCTTGCTGTCCTCTTTCATTGGTTTCTGCTTGGTAGCTGATTGCGCTTTCTTTTTAGCACGCAAGATTTCTTTCAAAGCGGCCAACCTTCAGCCTGTAGAACCTGAAGAAGTCACTTGGCTTGCCATGGCTACCATGAATGTGTGCGCTTCTTTCCTCCTTTTAGGACTCTCTTATTTCTTACTGACTGGTTTTCATATTCTTAGCCTAAAATGGCTTGTACTTTATGCCTGGTGGGCGCGCAGACCAAACCATGCGAATTCCTTGGTTGGGGAGTGCCTTGCGGCAACTGCGCCCATGGGAAGAAAGTAGTGTGCTTGTTTAAGGAGGACCCTTCCGAACGGTATCGTGCCCGGTTCTCTATGGCTCCTTTCGTTGAGCGTACCCCTGAGAGTGAGTGTCTCTCCTTCTTACTGGTTTCTTTCTGGTTTGAATCTCGTCTGTTTATCCTTATCTAGACCTCCGTTTCTTGCTGGCCACCACCAAGAATTTAGTCCACACTTATGACTCAGCTTGCCAGGTCGTCGCCCGTACCTCCGAACTTCTTCGGGAGAACTTAGAGGAGGTAGAACGTATTGTCAGGGACTCCATCAAGTTGGAGGGTCAGCGAGTCACCGAGGTTTCCCTTCTGACCGATATGTCGGCCGTAGATGGTCTTACTGGTCAATTTGAACAACTCGAGGTGCCTCCTGAAGACACTGTAGTGGGGAGGATTCCAGCTCAACCAAGGACTGTGTCCTTATCTTGTGTGTCCTCCAGTTTCTTATTCTTTGATTCTTATCTTTTTCTTTTTCTGCTATCTAGACGATGTGCCTTTGTCCCATGACAAGAAACCCGCTAAACCAGCAGCTGCTGGGTCCAGGGTTGTGATTCCCAACCCACTACCATCTACTTCAGTAGTGTCTTCAGTCAAGGAAAGCGGTAGGACACCCCTTTATTTGGCCTAGTTCTTATGTCTTACTTTTTCTGGTAGTGTCCCATCTTCCTGATGAGGAAGTAGGCGAGCTCCCATGCTCCCCAGTTCTAACTTTGCCTACTGCCAGGACTGTGGTTGATGGGGGCCCAAAGGAGGAGGATGAGGCTGCGGCTGAGCTGGCCGGGTCTCTTGATGCCATGGTTTAAGGACTCTTTTTCATTCTTTTCTAGTCTCACATGTCACGTCCCCCTTAGTGGGGTTCTTTTCTTTTTGTACGGACTCCTTGATTGCGCTTTTTAGGAGCTAAAAGTTTTTCACTAGTTGTAGCCAGCGCCCCAAAAAATATATGTATATTTTCTGCGCTCTGATACTTCTGTGTGACTTTAGGGTGTGCTTTGCATTTCACATGAATCTAGATATCTAGTTTCTCCGAGTTCCCCAGGACTGATCTCGGAAGTAACTTAGTTTTCCTCGATCATTCCATTCCTTTATTCACTTGGTTTTTTCTCGGTTATGTATTTCTGATCTAGGAAAAATGTTTAGTCGTCTAGATTTAGGTATGGGTGAGTTACTGCCTTGGTAACTTCCGGCTCCTTTGTCTAGGAGTTGGTTTTGAAAATCCCAAAAATTTTCTCGAAAATTTCTCGGAGTTCCGTGCCCCTTCTCCCCCACACTATAAAATCCAACGTCCTCATTGGAGAGATGTCGTTCACAAGTCCCATCTAGACTTATAACATCCACACTCGTTTCCATCTCCTAGTTTCTCATTTCTTATTTCTTGTCGACATGACCACCAATATTCAGGCAGAAATGGCCATGGCTGAGCTCGTAGTCAAAGCCAACGATGCTATACGCTTCAGTGACCAACTGTTCGAGTTGGGCGTTGACAGTGCTAAGCAGCTCGAACAATGCCACAAGTTGTTCAGTATTGGGGTGCGTCTAGATCTTTTATTTCTTTAACATCTAGATTTACTTAACATGATCTAGGTCGAAATGACTAAGTACCCAGGTGCTGTCTTTTCCAACAAGGCGAACGAGGACTTGTTGTTTCATATTAAACAAGTCTTCGAACGTCTCAGCAAGGCACATTCCGGTGTTACAGCGTTCCCTGATTATCAGACCGTCCGTCAATTCACTGGACAGATTCACGCTGACTGTCAATGCTGCACTTCATTGGCCAATGCTTCAGTGATTGCCAAAGAAAGAGCTTCGTCGGTGGCTGCACCCACTGTCCCCAGTGTGGGCCATGTTCCAAAGAGTTCTCAAGGCAAGAGCAAGACTCCAGCTCCGGTATGTATTTGTCAAAGTAAATCTAGATAATTCTTACAAGCCTGCAATTCTATCTAGACGGCTCGGAAGGGCAAGAAAACTCCCAAGTCGAAGGCTATTGTCGAGGACACCTCAGATGAGGAGCCAGCGACCCTAGTCCTAGTTGGCATTGAGGAGGACACCGTGATGGGTAATGCCGATGCCTCTTCTGCCAGTGCAGACACTGATACGGTATATGTTATTTCTAGCTGCCATCTCATGCACTGCTGATGAAGTAATTGCTCGAATCCAGCAGATGTCCATTGACGACGATGTCGAGATCGTGGTTAACAAGGACCCTTCGGCTGGAAACATCGTCGAGGGACACAAGGTTCCTTCGAAACCCAAGAAACCTCGTGCACCGGTGAGTCAGGATTGTACTCTCCCTATTTCTCGTGCTGAAATTATTCATCTAGAAGCATCAACCACCCTGCCCAGAGGTGATTTTTCTTCCTTACGCTCTTGTTCCTGGAATGGACTTAAACTCGCCAACTTATCAGCTTGCTGAGGCCGTTATTGCCAAGGCGGCAGCCAATCAAGCTGCCAATAATGCACGCAAGCATCCTAGGGCTGGGAACGAGTTCTCTTTTCCCGACTCGGCGTTTTCAATGGCAGGTACTTCAATTATTCGTTCATTTAGTTTTTATTTCCACAGGCTGATTGTGCTTCTCATTCCATCTAGCAGCGGACTTAGCCATCAACAATGACAGTACCAAGAAGACATTGGATCTCGCGACTCAACTCGTTACCTCGAATGCCGGTTATAATCCCAGCGAGTCCGTTCTCTGTTCGTGGGAGTCTGACCTTCGAAATGACATTGTGTCGACCGTTCACCGTATCCAATACCTCATGCAGTATCGTCAATTCGTCGTTGAACACCATGCTCAAGTCGTTCGTGCCCTTGAGAAGCGTTCTGCTTCGGAGGAGGAGGCCCTCGTTTCAGGCCATCACTGTCCCGACCATTCCATTAGTGCTTGTAGCTTTACAACTGCAGCCACTGGCTATCAATCCGTCTAGATCATGTTTCAAGATGCGGGAACTAACTTCAAGTCACTCATTTATTCGTACTTATACTACACTTCTCATGTCTCCTGGATATGTATATACCCATGTCAAGTAGTTGTATTTACTACTGAGTTGCATAGCCTGTCGTTACAGTTACTTGTGCAATAACAAAGGAGATTCTATTGTGATCTAGATCCCCTTGTGATTCGTCTCGCTGTCTCGGCAGGTACGTCTGAGTCAAAGGTATTATCTATTTCATCTTCAGAAGACTCTTCTTCGGTTCCTGACTCAGATTCTGACTCTGAGTCTCCAGTACCCTTGACAGGAAGATTGATATCATCTATTCCATACATCTCTCTATTTCTATAAGTGTCACGGAACTTGTACTTGTTTCTAGATGGGTCATCTTCATTTACCATGTCATCTAGAGTGGCTGGTTCAACATCTATTAAGTTGTATATATTTCTAGGTAAGTCAATTTCATATCTCGCATTATAGGGTATAACATGAAACTGTGCGACTTTGCCTCCGACCAAAGATCCATCCATCTCAGCAAGGATATATGAACCCCCTTTCGTTCTTCTGATGACAATCATAGGACCCAAGTACCTAGGTTCCATTTTATTATTCAAACTGTCTTCTACCCGAGTATTTCTCATGAGCACGAGCCGTCCAGGCTTAAAATCATAGTCAACTATTGTTGCCTTATGATCGTGCTCATATCTTAGCACATTTTCTAATTTTGCTTGACTAACTCGTTCTCTCATATTTTGTACATGTTGGATGTGCTTAGCTAACGCTCTTGCACGAAGACCAATCAGTTCTCCAGTACTCAACACACCACCAGGAGGTTTTACTAACCAGGTAGCTTCGACTAGATCCAAGGGTAGCACAGGATGTGCACCTAGAACCATGAAATAAGGTGAACAGCCAGTGCCTCTTCTTATGGTAACACGATCAGCCCATAACACATGCGAGAAATAGTAAAACCACTTACTAGGGTGTCCATCAGTTGCTTTATACAACGCTTGACGGATATCCCAGTGAGGTCTCTCTATTTTTCCATTTGCTTGTGAATTATAAGGAGAAATTCGTATTCCAATGATTCCATACTTGTCTTCAAGCCATTGTAATACAGCGACCCATGGGCCTCCATTATCAGTGACTATGTTGTCTGGACAACCCCAGCGACAAATTATGTCCTCGAAAAACCAAGACGCAATACTCTTAGCATTCTCGGCATGTAATGGCTTTCCTTCTGGCCATGAGGAGAGAGAATCTCGAACGTGCACTATGTATTTACACTTATTGGACGTCACGGGCATTACCATGGTATCACAATGTACTTTCTGGAATAATGATGGAGTAGTCATTCTAGTAGGTGGAATTCTAAGCATCTTTTTCTGCCTAACTTGACACATATGACAAGTTTTTACATACCAGCTGACATCTCGATCTAGTTCTGGCCACCAAAATCTTTGTTCTAAGAGAGACTTGGTCGCGAAGAATCCTCGATGACCGAGTGAGTCATGGCCTGATCTCATCATATACATTCTATGATCTCGATCAACTACCAACTTGTGTGAACCTTCTAGACTTCATCTGTACAATCTATTTTCTTTATCTAGAAAGAAGTTTCTACAATATTGTTTAAAGTTGGTGTATTGTTTCTCATTCAAATTACTAGGCCGGAATCTAGGATTCCGTAACCATTTCTTAACATCATGTAACCTTTCATCTTGTGCTATCCCTCCCCTAGATCTATGTCCTGTTGGGTACTCCTCGACTCGTTCTGGGTCATAGCGAGCTTCTAGATCTATGATTGGGGTATGATTCATGAACTGACAGATGTTTTTATTCTTGATATCTTGTGCTAGGTACAGGGCTCGATAGTCTTGCTCTTGTAATCTAGCCGTTTCTAACTCATACTTAAAATCCGAAGTACTAGTTGCTGACATGTAGCCACCTCTAGTATCTATATCATACTTAAAGTCTTCTAAATCTTTAGGTTCAGTGAGTGTTCCAGGGGCGACTTCATATTTTAATGGACCAAAATCTTCTAGATCTAGACCTTCAATTGGAGGGTACACTTCATCTCCTGGTTGCGGGTCTCGCCTAGATAATCCGTCTGCTGCAAATCTTGCTCCCTGCACATGGCGAAGAGTGAAATGAAACATCAGGATTTCCTCGATCCATCTATTTATAGTTGCATTTGGTCCCATGCCTGGATTACTCAACATTCCTTTAATATATTGCGCATCTGTTTCTACCACTAAATTGCGAACCCCTATTAACCAGTACTGACAAGCCTTTAGAGCTCGCAGAAGTCCATAGAGTTCTCGTTTAGGTTGAGAGAAACGTGCTTCTCGTTCATTCATCGTTATGGATCCAAATCTCGCATAATGGCGACGGCCAGGATCCTCCTCATCTATTTGGTAGATAATGAATCCTACAGCTTTATAGGATGTATCTACTGAAATTCCAATCTCGCCTCGACCATCTAGACGTAGTGGCCTGAGTGCAGGACTGTCTAGAACTGCTCTTTTCAACTTATTCATCGCATCTTGTTGTTCTGTTTCCCATGTAAAAGGTACATTCAATCTAGTTAGCTTTACAAGGGGTTCTGCGATTTTTGAGTAGTCCTTTATATACATTCTGCAAACTCCACAGGTCCCAAGGAAGCCCCTCACTTCTGTGAGTGATTTACAAGGTCCCCATCTCTCGATAACACCAGCTCTATCTGATCCGATTTTTCTCCCTTCATAAGTACACAGGTGGCCCACTACGGTCATCTCGTCGACACAAATATACGACTTAGGTCCAGAGAAGGTTCCCCCACAGTATTTCATCCTTTGGACTACACGGTTCATGTTCTGCATATGTTCCCATACAAAACGCCGTATCCCAGGGTTTTCTGGTATAGTCTCATACGACCCATCCTCTGTCTCATACCTAGATGCAGGTCCTCGCACAGGAACATCGTCAATATAAGGTCTAGTTACATGTGGTATTTCTTCCTGGAGTATGTGCGTTACGTCTTCATGAAATATAGGCACGGAGTTGGTCCAACCCATTGGTAGCTTTACTAGTCTCATAGAACCAAACGGTGTCTGGAATGTAGTATAATCCCGAGAGCTGTTTGCAATATTTCTCTCATCATAGCCTACATACAAATCTAGACAACCGCCACAAGCTCGTCCTGCAAAATGTTCTGATAATTCATCAGTCGCAGGTGGAATTCCTGAATGCGCAATGGTTACTGCATTCAAGGGTTCCAGGCTATGAACTAGGCGAAGGCTTTTTCCATCTTTCTTAATCACACAGAACCACCTAGATCTATAAGATGAATTGGATGGTTCATACACACCAGAGTCTATCTTTGACTTGATGATTCTACATACTTCGTCATATATTCCTGGTGGAATAGGTATGTTTTTCAAGACCCAAGGGGTGTGTGGTACTACTGGAATGTCTATAGGTGGGAAGAAATCCTCTCGGAAATGTCCTGCCTCTGTATCATCCCAGGCAAACCCGCTCTCTTGTATGCTCATGAAGTGATGCACTAGCTTGCGTTCTTCTGGCCAGAGAAATCCCGGTGGGTGGTTACTTTCAATTTTCTGCTGTCTTTCCGAATTATACCTGCCTCTAGGCGTAAACTCAGGCGGTCTAGGATCCAGTTTTGGCATTTCCTCTAGAGGGTTACCAGTAATCTCCCTTTGAATTCGAAATTTGTCTGGGAGATCTCCTAGAAGTGGTTTGACCTTGAGTGCTACAGGCTTATATTTCTTAGTGGCTAAAACCGCTGTGGGTTTATAGCTGTTATTATTCATTCTTTCATCTCGATGTTCAAATCCTGGTACTAGAGTCGTTTCTTGATTTTTAGCTGTATTCAACTCCAATCTAGACCAATTATTTCTTTGAACATTGTAGACTGGTATATTCTGTGAGTTATTACTGAGTTCATACACACGACTGAGCTTAGCTGGTGACTGCGGCAGAACTTTTCCTTGAAAGTATGAATCTAGAAGATTCGCTGTGGCAGGGTCTTCCTTTAACTTCTCATTATTGTCGACGGCAGCCATGAGGAATGCATCTCGAAGTTCTTCTTTCGAGAAACACTTTCCTTTTTCAGGGCTAAGGTAGGCCTCGATCTCAATACTTCCATCACTGTTTCTGACGACTTGTACAGCTAGCTCTCCCTGAGCGTCTATCAGATCCTCGAGCTTGGAAAACCCTCGGTCTCAACAGGTCTTTTTATAGTCGACCGCATTCCCCTTGTATAAGTGGGAATAGTGCATCGTTGACCGGTGTTGGGATCCTTGATGGTAATAACTTGACCTCTGTCTGCATTATTCTGTATTACGCTCTCTGTTACTACATCAAATGGTCGACCTAGAAGTACTTTATATGCAGGATTATTGATTATGTGGACTTGTAGATACACTACGACATCCTGGAACACGAATGGGACATTTTTAGCAAGCCCTAGGGTCTTTGCAAGAGACCCATTAGCACTCTGCATATGGATAGTGACATCTGGGTCCCAACCAATGTCTAGACCGCGAGCGATTGACTCTGCCATGGACACTATTTGGGATCCTCCATCTACTACACATTCTTCCCTTCCAACTCCATTAATCAAAGGGAAAACCGCCCTTAAACTAGCTGATTGTTCACCAACTATTACAGGTTTAGGTTTTTCTCCTGGTCCTAAAGCTTCTAGATACTGCAAGTAGGGGTCACCAACGATTAAAGATCCAGCAGGGATAATGCCCATCTTATATTGCGAAACTGTTACTTGTGCAGGAGGTAGTTCACCAACTTCGATCGTATCTAACTCAAGGGTTTCCACCCTGTCATTATCTAGATCGGAGTCATCCTCATTATAGGGCAACGGGGGATCATCTAGATGATCCTCCCCCATGCTATAAGTGTTTTGCACTACAGGGTTCATCGCAACTCTCTTCTTAGCCATTAATTTTGCTAACTCTTTTCTTACTGTCGGTGACAGATCTAACAATTCTTTTGCATCGATTGTGATAGGTGCTTCCAAGACCCTAGATGCGACCTCCTGTGCTCTACCTTCTTTATGGATAGGTAACACATTTCTATATGCCGGGGTCGTGTCATTCTCAAGTGGATCTCGGACTTTCTTAGCGAATTTTTCAGGTCTCGGACGGATATCTGCCTCGAGTGGTTTATAACTCAATGGGTTCACATTTTTGTAAGGTAAATCTTTTCGTCTAGATACTTCTCTAACTTCACCTTCACTTCCTGATTCCTCATCTCTGTCAATAGACGTTTGTCTTAATGGTAATTCTTTTCACTTGCCTAGATTTTTAAAACGGTCCTCTGGCTTTTCCTGGGATATAGTCGTAGGCTTCGACCTAGTACTCCCTTTTGCCTTCATCGGACCATCTAGAAACCCTGTTGGTCCGCACCAGCACCGGTACGGGTAGCAACAAATTGGCTGGCATCTGCCTGAGTCGATGGCGCACTCTGATTCGTGAATTGGTTCATAAAGACCCTCATCTGATTCATAAATGCGTTTACATCTAGATTCGAATTACTATTATTATTAACAGGTGGAGATACAGGTTGTTGTACTAGATTGTTATTCATTAAGTTGTTATTCTGCTGTTGCTGCAACCTTTGCACGTCTCTCCTTAACTTATTGATAATGTCATCTCTAGTGTCTGCAATTCAGTTGGTATAGACTGAATTTACTTCACTGAGTCCTAAGGGTGTAGCTAGTTGATACACACCACTGACATTCTCATAGTCTTCGAAGTACATTTGATCGGACTTCTTTTTCCTGAAGTACTCGATCACTCGTTCATAGGGTGAGCTCTGAGCAGGTTGACTAGGCACTGGATTCCCATCTGCCATTATCAACTTTGTCCTGTCAACCTTGAGAAAACCTTCCAAGATGTGCTTTTTGACATTGTCACAGTCTTTGGCAAAGTGCCCCAGCTTGTGATCATACCAGCAAACATCATCCGGGTTCGCCATTCGAACTTCGCCTGATCTAGGCTTAGTTTGTTGCATGCTATTGTTCTGCATTTGTTGGAATGAGTCCAATAGCTGCTTCTGACGAGCTTCATTTTGCTTCTTGGTGATCTCTAGACGATCTAGGAGACTAACAACTTGCTGTTTCACTTCTTCAACTTCGACTTTCAATCCTGAGGTATCTTTTCTTGAACTAGATGATATTTCCAAGGGTGAAGCCTCACTGGTAGCGAAGATACTAGATGTATTTAACATTATATCATCTGCCTCTGCTACAACTTCTGCTAAGGTATGTAAATCTTCTCTTCTTACTACTTTGGATGCTGGTGTAGTACCAGTAGTAGGTTGTGCCAGTGTCGATGCGGTCGAGGCAGCTGCGGTGGTGGACCCTGCTGCTGCAGTGGAAGCTGCCGGTACAGGAGCTAGACTGGCTGACATTGGTGACAAACTACTCTTCAGGCCTCGCTTAATACTGAGCCTGGCAGAGACATTCTCTCTGAAAGAAGGTGATAATGCTTCTAGAAACTTAGATACTAGTTCTCGATTCGTGATAATCATAGGAGGTTTTTCCAACTTTCTTGCTTCAGTCAGGAACTTTCTTTTGAACTTCAGGTACTCCTCACGTTCATCTAGGCCCAAGTTCTTAAACTGCCTCGTGATGCGAGTTAGTCTATTAACGGTGCCAGACTCTGCGTCTTGAGCTTCTGGATAGTTCTTAATGATAGCTTCCTTAAGTCTCACAAAAGTGCCGGAATCATATTCCTCTAACGACTTCCACTCTTCCTCGGTGTCTGCATCTGCATACCGAACTAGATGTCTTTTCTTTTCTGCATCATCAGTGATACCACAGTCAGAGAACAAGTCCTCCATTTGCGACAGGAAGCGCCTTATAGTCTCCGACTTTTCACTGTCGAATCTAGGGGCATCCCTAGCCGTAGGCCTGGGCATCTTTTGGTTACTAGAAGACATATTTGTACTCCTAGAGGTTTGAAGGGACTGCGAGTTCGAATTTACAGGCCCTGGTGGGTTGAATACAGGATTGTTATCTCCAGTACTCGAGGAAGATCTTGGTCTAGATGTGTTGGCAAGCTGTTGAGCCCTCTGGTCACGATTTGCGTTACTAGCAGCTATGCGTTGTTCAGTCCTAGCTTGTGGGCTAAGAGGATCTAGTGGCCTGCCGTGCGTAGTTGTAAAACTAACTCCTTCAGGATCACTTGGACGCTTTCGCTTTTTAGATACTGGATCGTAATTCGAAGGTTCTGCTACACCAGCAGTTCTAGAATTTAAAGTAGTTCTTCCAGATGGCTTTGCAACAGTTCTAGGTTCGGAACTGCTTGCTGCCTGTGCTTGTACAGAATCTTTTGATTTTGCTCTGCCTTTTCCTTTCGGTTTTGGTGGAGCAAACAGATTGTATACAAACTGCTGTCTTTTGGTAGTTTCTTTGTCAACACTTAGAAAGGTTGAACAAAATCAACTTCAAAACTTGTCTTATCAAATCTAGATTTCCCCCTCACGGTGGGCTCCAGATGATGTGCTCGGTGTCGGGTAGTGCGCAAAAAGAAACCTGACTCTAGATCATCAATCTAGAGTCTATCTCTCACTCTAACACACACTCAAAATCACCAATTAAGTTCGAGGTGGAGTACGGTAGAAGCACTCTTAACCAAGATTTGATAGTTTTGTCTCGAATTCAACTTCTATTCAAGGCTTTGTAAATGTTTACACAAGATACACTATCGCGACAGCGAGGTATAAGTGCAACGGGATTTTTGTAGGTATATTTGAGTTGTTTAGACTCGGATAACTTCGTCTAGGTGCTAAAAAGCTGATCTAGATTTACTTTCAAACCGAAACAATCAAAGAACACACTGGTTCTACAAAGAGCATGCAGACTCCGACTACACAAGTTCGCAGACTTGAGACAAAGAAGCACACAGACTTCTACGAAGGATACACAGATCCTGACTTCAAGTACACAGACTTGCAAAGAGTACACAGACCCTAGAGCACACAGACTCTTCGATTGTTCAAATTCTAAGTTCTCTAGACTTTTCCACTTTGTCTAGATCAATGCTGTTCACTTGGTTGACTTTGTAAAACTTATTCATGCAGTCGAGGATGTGCACTTATAAAATCCTTTATTTGACTTGGTAGCTATGAGCCACTAGCACAAACAAGGGGAAATGCTTTCCTGCTGTTATGTGTCTAGATGGCGGTAATTTATAGTATTCTATGTCTAGGTATAGGGGTCTTGTATCTAGGTCATTATGGTACGATACAAGCTTTATTTTACAAACAATGAGTCATGTATTTTCAAGGATTGCATGATTCCGAGACGTTTATTCATTGTCTCAGAGCTCCTGCAGTTTATTCTATTATCTAGGAGTGCCCCATTGGTCTGTAGGTCCTCCATTATTCAATCTCGGAGAGCCGCATGGCTTCCTTATTCATTCCTCACAGCAGTGCACAAGTTGCTGAGGTGACTGCTGATCTTCTAGATTGATCGAGGGTACCGAGATTGTATTCTGTGATCACAAATCGATCGCGTCAAACATCTTGATGCCTGGTACACCTATTTTTATCTTCTAGGGTTGTGGGCAACGCCGTCAGGTGGTCTAGATCATAGACAACGACCTTAGGGTTTGTCCTGACTTCGGTAGAGGTTCTTTTCATAAGTTATCTTTTGTTGTGAGGACTTAGAGACTGATCTAGATGTTCTTTTTACTTCATGTTTGGTCTACTGTCATGGCTGTGTCCCCTAGATTTGACTTAGTGCGTCTGTTTAGGTGGGGAATAGTCTTCTGATTCAAAGGCATAGAGGGTTGGCCCATCCAGGTACCGTCCCTGTGTCCGTTTTGACTCCAGTTAACTCAACAACCAATCGAGTAGTAAGCTATCAGTGTGAAGTCTCCACTATAGCCCTCAATACAGCGTCTAGATCGCAAATAATGCTTTATTTTCACAAAATTTGTGGGTAGCCTGATACCCAGCGTATCACCGGTCATCATGTCGACTGAAATGTGGGTCCATGGTTCGGTCGGCACCTCGTTAGGGTGCAGTGGGGCTGGTCTGGGACAGGTTATGGTTTTGGTCCTTTGGCAGGCTTCACAGCCTTTGACATACTTTTCGATGTCCCTTCCTAGGTGCGGCCACCAGTAGTCGCGCTGTACTAGCTCCTTGGTTTTGGCAATTCCTGGATGTCCGGCAGTGATATGGTCATGGCAGTAGGAGATTATGTCTCCCCGTAATGCAGTTTTGGGGGGAACATATATTCTGCCATCGTAGAAGAGCAGTCCTCCTTGTTGTTCGATGCCCCGGGCGTGACTGAGCAAGTCGGCAACTCCCTTGTCCCAGCGAGCTGAGTCCTTCGTTGCTTCCTCAATTCTCTCCTCCACCTCTCCTCGCATTGGCATTTGTAAGGCCCGAATATGTGCTGGCGTTACGAAGTACCTATCCGGTAGCACCACGGTTTCTCGGTTGTCATTGCCACCCTGGTCGTGGTTGGCTCTTCAACTCAAGAGGTCGGCTTTACGATTAGCAGTCCCTGGTTTATGGTGCAGGGTGAAATGGTATTCAGCCAACTCCGTGACCCAACGGGCTTGTCGTCGATTCAGCTTTTGCGGCTGGCAGAAGTATTGGAGGTTTTGGTGGTCGGACCAGATTTCGAACGTCTGTGCCGCCCCCATTAGGTAGTGCCTCCATTCGCTAAGGGCATGCATGATGGCCAGCAGTTCCTTATCGTAGATCTCGTAATTCCACTCGGTCACTGTTAGGGCCTTGGAGAGAAACGCTACTGGTCTCCAGGCAGTGCCCTGCTGCTGGGATAGTACTGCGCCGATAGCCCCTTCACTAGAGTCTGCTTCGATCCTGAACTTCCCATCGTCTGTCGGTATGGCCAGCACCACGTCCTCTGCCAATTTCCGTTTCAATTCCTCAAACGCCTGCTGTTGCGCTGTCCCCCACACCCATGGCTCCTTCCCCGTCAGCTTGGTCATTGGTCATACAATTTTGCTGTAGTCGCGAATAAATCGTCGGTAGAAATTCGTGAACCCGAGGAATGACTGTAACTCCTTTTTCTTAGTGGGTACAGGCCATTCAGTGATTCCTTTGGTTTTTATGGCATCCATGCGGATTGCTCCTTCGCTAACGATGACTCCCAAGTACTCCATTTTGAGTGTCTCGAACTCGCACTTCTCCGCTTTGAGATATAGGTGGTGCGCCCGAAGAGTTTTTAATACTTCTCGTACCAGGCGCCG